>VZTU01020586.1:0-118622 GCA_013400835.1 Zapornia atra | reverse complement strand
GGGGGGGGCAACTGAAATGCCTCTGCAAACATACGTGGCATGGGGAATAAACAGGAGCAGTTAGAGGTGCACACACCTGCAGGGCTGTGACCTTATTGGCATCACAGGGACATGGGGGCATGGCTCCTAAGACTGCAGTGTGGGAATGGAAGAGTACAGTCTCTTTAAGAAGGACAGGCAAGGGAGACAAGAAGGGGGTGTCATCCTCTATGTCAATGACCAAGCAGAGTGCATTGAGCTCTGTCTGGGGATGGATGAGGAGATGACCAAGAGTTTATGGGTCAAGATTAAAGGGAGGGCAGGGACAGGTGACACTAGAGTGCTACTGGCCACACAACCAGGAAGATCAAGCAGATGAGGCCCTCTATAGACAGGAGCAACCACGTGCTCACAAACCCTGGTCCTCAAGGGGGCCTTCAACCATCCCTGATATCTGTTGAGGGAGGGACAAAACAGGGCATAAGCCACCGAGGAAGTTCTTGGAATACATCCGTTATAACTTCCTTCTCCATGTGGTAGAGGAGTCAGTCAACAATGGGAGGTGGTATGTTGGACCTTACTCTCATCAACAAGAAGAAGCTCATGGAGAATGTGAAGTTCAAGGACAGTCTGCTGTATGGTGACCATGAAATGGTGTAGTTCAAGATCTTTGTGGCAGCAAGGGGGGAACACAGCAAGCTCACTGCTCTGGACTTCAGGAGAGCAGACTTTAGCCTCTTCAGGGGTCTGCTTAGTAGAGTACCATAGGACAAAGCCCTGCAGGAAAGAGGGGCTCAAGAAAGCTGGCTAGTTTTCAAGGATCACCTCCTCCAAGCCCAGGAGCAATGCATCCCAACAAAGAAAATGTCAAAAACAGCAGGAGGCTTGCATAGATTGACAAGGAAAAACTGGAAAAACTCAGACATAAAAAGGAAGCCTACAGAGGGTTGGAAGCAAGGGCAGGTAGTCTGGGAGGAATACAGAGAACTGTTTCAGCCTAAGAAAACGTAAGCACTGATAGAATTAAATCTGATCAGAGATGACAAGGGAAACAAGAAAAGCTTCTATAGGTTTGTTGTAGTTTTGCATGGCTGGGTTGGGGGGTACGGGGGGGGGTGGTTCTGCAGGGGTGGATTCTGCCATAATCAGNTTTGCGTGGCTGGATTCTGGCGGAGGAGGGGTCTGCAAGGGTGACTTCTGCAAGAAGCAGCTGGAGGCTCTCTGCAGGTCCCAGAGAGAAAACATTGGTCAGTTCAAGGCCAGAGTCATTGCTGACCAAGGCTGAGCCCATCAGCGATGGTCACAGCACCTCTGGGAATCACATCTAGAAGAAAAAAACCCTGCAAGCAGATGCATTTTGCCACCAGAGAAGGGAGTAAGAAGATGTAAGAAACTGTGCAGAAACAAAGGCCAGTGAAGGGTGGGTAGGAAGTGCCCCAGGTGCTGCAGAGAAGGATGCCCCAGCAGCCCATAGAGAAACCCATGGTGGAGCAGGTGTCTCCCCACAGCCCATGGAAAAGGATGAAACCCCACCTGTAGCCCGTGGAGAGGCCCCACACTGGAGCAGGTGCAGACATACAGAAGACGCTGTGAGCCTCACTGGAGCAAGCCCCTGCCAGCACTTGCAGCCTGTGGGGAGAGACAGAGACACAGAGATGAGCAAGAGAGAGATCCGCGCAGAGCAGGTTTGCTCAGGGAGCTTGTGACTCCGTGGAGGACCAGGCTGGAGCAGTCTGGGCTTGAGAAACTGAGAGGAATTCTATAATTTATGATTGCACCCCATAGAAGTGACCCACAGTGGGGCAGCTGGTGAAGAACTGAAGCCCCTTGGGAAAGGATTCACGTTGGAGAAGTTCATGGAGGACTGTCTCATGTGGGTGGGACCTCACAGTGCAGCAGGGGAAGGGTGTGAGGAATGCTCCCCCAGCTAAGAAGGAAAACAACTTGTGAGGAACTGACTGAACCCCCCATTCCCCCAGTCCCTGTCCCTCCCCATCCCACAGTAGGGGGAGAAGAATAGAGAGAAGTCTGCTAAGAAGGGAGGGGTGGGGGGATGTGCTTTAAGATCTGGTCACGCTTCTCATTACCCGACTCTGGTTTCACTGGGTGTGTAGTGTAGTGCAATAAATTCTTTTTTAAAAGAGTTTTTCTCCTTTATTCTGTGTTGAGTCAGTGTTACCCGTAATGCTAAGTGCAGTATGATCTCTCCCTGTCCTTATCTCAACTCCTGAGCCTCTCAATATATAATTTCTCCCTTGTTCAGCTGAAAAGGAGAGTGATAGAGCAACTTTGGAGGGCATCTGGTCTCCAGCCAGGGTCAAACCACCACAAGGTACATCAGTAATAAAAGTCTAAAGAAAATGTGGGCCCACTCCAGAAGGAAATAGAAGACCTGACTAGCTGGGATGTGGAAAAGGCTGAGGTAATCAACAATTTTTTGCTTCAGTCTTCACCAGCAAGTGGTCTAGTCACACCAAACAAGTTGGTAGCGGTCAGAAACAGGAAGAGCTTGGAGGTACTTAGTATAGATCATTATGTCCACTCGCAGCACGGAGTGTTCAGAAAAGCCAGACTGGGTGTTTAAACTGATGCTGTATTACAGTATGAAAAGATATCAAGACAAAGAAAAGAGCAAAATAAAGAAATCTTTGAGATCCAAATCTAAGGAGATTTATTAGAGGATGGCAAATTACCAGATTAATTAGTTGGTTTAATTAATGTAGTAATCAGATCTTTACAAATTAAAACACTATAGAAAAATATTGACTTTTCTAAAACATTTCTACATTTTCTATTGTTTTTTCCAAGCATTATTTCAACTACATTAAGTATTAAACACCTACAACTCAGGTAACATGAAGTTTTATATAACAGATAGAAGTAAGACTCTGAAATTAAAACAAAAGAGAGAGTTTGCCAATAATGGAACTTTGCAAAATCTTAGCAGATAACAACTTAAGGATTTGTATTATTCACAAGAAGAAAAACGTACCTTCAAATCAGTGGCGTGTCCCACGCATACTGCCACATAAGGAATTGCATGGCTGCTGCTTTAAAAATTGAACCCTAAACCCCTTGCTCAAGGACTATATGGATATGGAGTTCATCTCTGCTAATTTTGCCACGCAAGCTAGTAGCCTAGATTCCCTCCACAGTCCCCCTGGCACATGAACACCTCCAAAAGAGCAGGTCATTCTGTCTTGAGATGGGAGCTGAAGACAGATTTTTTCCCAGGGACCAGAGTGCCAGCGGGTTTTAGACTGTACATCTGCCTCTTAGGTGGCTGAAGGCAGGGAGATGGGTCTGACCCTTAGACAAATTTACTGTCATTTCTCATCATGACTTTCCCAGTTCTCTAAATCACTTAATGGCTCTATCTCTCTGCCCTTCAGCCTTGAAGTCTAGGATAAACTTTACTGCAATTTTTTGCTGGTTTTCACTACTCCTTCCACTATTGACAGTTTGCAGCAGGGGAGGGGTTCTTCATTTTTCTGGGTTTTTTTGTTTGCTTATTTTAAGAAGAAAATGCTCCATCCAAACTGGATTTTTATTTTAAATTGTATGGTGTTGCAACAGTGCAGACACACTTCTGTGCGGTCCAGAGCACAGCCCACTGTTAAGCAGCCCTCATTAAGATATGAAACTAGCTGTGGGTTGATGGGACTCATGGATCATCATGAGATCAGTTCAGTGCAATGTGCTATTAAGGTTAAAATACACCTGTTATTAAGCCTTATCCTACCTGTTCTGTTTTAGGTCAATGAAAACTCACTTAAGCAAGTGATCTACAAGTTGGCACTGTTATTGCCTGACCGAAAATGTCTGAGCTCATACTAAACTCTGCTCATGTTTGAAGAGAGAAGATGCTCTCTGAGGGCCTAGCTTGATAAATTATAGAATTAATCTCATGCAAATGCCTATGAAATGTCTGCTTGTATATTCCAGGGTTTTATTTTGATGCTTTTAAAGCCTTCTGCCTATGCAACTTACAGAGGCAGAAGCAGTACAGAGCTGAAAGCTGACAGAAAAAGATATATAATCTTTTCACTGTAGAGACAGTGAAATAAAGAAGCTTGAAGGAACAGTATGAACTGATCCAAGTGTTCTCATTTATTAGAAAGCAGAGAGGAAGAAAATTCTTTGAGACCTGGACATCATGAGGATTGGCTCTGCTGACCCACAGAGAAATCAGCTGGCAAGCAGAGCTGCTTTGTAGACTTTCCCTCAGGCCAATGCCAAACTCCAGGGAAGTGCAGCCAGCCCTTGCTGCTCCCCAGTACCACAGCAAAAGGAGCAGTGGAAGCACCTGGTGCAGACAGAGAACCAAGCCAATGCCAGTACACAAATTCAACCCCCTGTGCAGGCCAAATGCAACACCCCCTGAATCAACACAATGACTCAGCCTAAATTGAGACCAGCATAAGGCAAGATAATGTCATCGCTGCCTTAAAAAACTTGTTGGTTTCCAAGTACTTCTAAGTGTAAGAAAAAACATATAGTAATTGCTTTTATGAAGAACCATATATAACACCCTACCATTTTGGGCTGCCCTGTCCCCATGTGCTCTGCTTTTAGCTGTGAGCTCTCTGGAGGCTGTAGTTAGGCTGTGACAAAAGAAGCTTTTGCCTGAGCTGCAGCTCTTGAGCCCCATCACCGCACAGCCTGTAGCTGCTGCTGCTTTGTAACCTGGCTCTTGCAATGCTCTCTAACATCTCTGCTTCCACAGAACAACTGGGGTTTTGTGGCAAGACACCAAATGGTGGTGGGGGTCATTGGGTGGGCACCTCAGTGCTGTTACTCCTGACTTCATGACACTTTGACCCCCAAACAATGCAGCCAGTGTTCAAATCACAGATAGCCATGACAATTAATGAAGCCAAATGACTCTCTCTTTACCACACCATTACTTCCCTTCATGAAGTAGCTCTACACATTTAATTACTGGCTACCAGAGGCAACATACCCAAACCATTCCCTAGCCCAACCCAAATGCCATCAGTGAAATCTGTGCTTTCAGAAAAGCATTAGTCACTCAACTACTTTATACCCTGGTTGTATCAGGAATAAAGGGAGACTTCTGGGTTAGTTCAGGTCATAAATGATACTGAAGTGACTACAGAAGGAGTTTGGGAACAAACAATACAAAGAACAGTAACACAGTGCCAAGACCAGATGGTAATCACTCAAGAGTTTTGCAACAATTCAAGGATGAAATAGCTGAATAGCTGAGAGACTCGTGTAACCTTTCATTTAAAAGAGTCTGGGTATTTAGGACTAGGAGGATGACATATGTGATGCAGAGATCCCAGTGGAGAAATAGAGGAACATCAGACTGATGCCCATATTGGACAAGCTAATACAAAGTATAAAGAGTTAGCAGACAATGGCATAAGTGCTGTACCATAAATAACGCAGATGTATCCTGATAGAGGCAAAGAAGCTTTATATAAAAGGCCATAATTCTGCTTTTTTTGTGAAGGTGTCAACAAGCATCTGGGGCAGTTACCTGGTCAATACAGTCTCTTTGTAATACCAGAAGGCTTTGGCAAAGAGCCCCACCAAAAGCAGCTTTTAGAGGGAAAGTCTTGCATGGTTACAAGGCCGGAAACAGAACAATTAGCTCTTTCAATGGAAGGAGGAATCAAGAGAAAATTTTCAGGGATCTGGTCTGGGACCTTTACTGTTCAACATATCAATAAAGACACTTGGAAAATGGTTGAATAGTGGAATGAGAAAGCTTGTTCGTGACACGGGTGCAGGCTGACTGTATGAAGTCTTAGAGCAAGACTGAGAAACAGAATAAAATGTGTAACAAAACAACAGGTGATGTTTGGTATAGCTAAACACAAAGTGGGGGGCATAGGAAAAAATAACCCCACCTTCCATAACAAAATGATGGATTTTAAACTACACTTTTGGAGTCTTGAGGCTCTCACAGGTGGCTCCACTGAAACAGCAGGGTTAAATAGATAACTATTCTGACCCAACACTGGTCTTAATATATTCATATTCCCTTCTGACCCATGGAATAAGCAGGTGGATTCTAAGCTTTCAGTGAATGAAGTCCCTTTGAAATGCACTGTCCCAAACGGGCACCTGTGGTTCATTATGGCTCTCCAGGGAATAAGCCACCCACCACATCAATAGCTTTCCTTTAATCTAAGCACATGTGAGAAAGACTTCAAATTTCTTTCAACAAGAGCCTTCAGTGCTGGCAGATCAGGCTCGCCCATGAAAATCAATTGTATTTCTCTGAATTTGTCAGACTATAGGTGACCTCAACAGAATTAATTTCTGGTAGCCTCAGTAGAGATGTGGGCACCTCAAATACAGAATTACAGTAAGTGCCTCAAGTAGAGAGGATTTTTTTTTTTATATATATATTCCAGAGTGATTCAGGTTTCCCTGAATGGCTTGAGACTAAATAAACAGTGTCTCTTCAATATCTCATCATCACCTTGGAAAGGAAAAAGTGTGGGGACAAGGAGGCTAAGGCAGAGAATGTTACATCTACCAGGTAGGGCAACAGAAGACACACTAAAAACAACAGAGATATGCGGCATGGTAGCTAGCAGAAAACAATCACTGTTAGAAGAGGACTGTGAAAGCCTAATCCATTTTCAAGGGCTTTCAATCAAGATTCTCACCTTGATATAGACCTGATTTCAGTAATCTTATTCATGTTTAATGGCATCTGTTCTATCAGATTCTATTTGGAAGATATCTCCCAGAAATCACTAAAGCCACCTAAGCTGAAATACCATTAGGATGGGCTAGAGATATGGTTCTCACCAAATTAACACAGGCTAAGAACAATCTATGTGTTGAAGCCAGTCTCTAAGAGAACCGAAAACTACTTACAGGTGCTCATTCTTCTGAAATAAAATTGGGCTTTCAGGTAAACTCCTTGTTTAAATGTGTCTCATTCTTCAAAGATCTTCCAAATTCAGATTGAGGAAGGCTTTTTTTTTTTTTTTTAAAGGCTAATTTAAATTAAGGGCAATGGGGGTGGGGGTGTGCATTAGGATAGATGATAGAGAACTCACTTGATGAAACCTACAGGACTTCCATGACTTGAATGACAACTCAAATTTTGCTGCAGGAATCCCACTCCCATTCTACAGTCAGCTCCACCTTGTGTGTTAGTGTTTACAGCATACCAGCAGTGCTGTGCTGAAGCTTGAGCACAGATTTCTCAGCTACTGAACCTTGATCCTTTTCACCTATGGGTATCCAGAAAGTTTTCCTTAGGAAAAAGTTCTAATAACACTATGGCAAATTCAGTAGTGATGAAACTGGGATTGCTGGAAAATGCAATGTATTTCCATGATCTCTAATAGACATGCAGCATTACATTAACATTCAGTATCTAAAATTGTTCCTATTTTCAACTTTCTGCTCTGTGCCTCTCATGGAAGTTATCAACTTTATAGTAGCAACCTTGTCCATGAAGCAACTTGTGAACCATTACAGTTTTCAGCCCATCTAAGCACAAAACTGGAGGAATCTTCCCTCCTGTCTCTCTTCTTTTTGCAGTCACTCATATTTTCTTCAACTGTTTTTCTCCCTTGTGCTGAAAGAATTCTTTGATAATCACTTCTGGTGAATTCACATCTGTTCTGTGCTGCAAGAAATCTGAATTCTGTATACAATACCTTCTATCTATCTGCAATGTTATGACATCTTGAAGTCTGCCAAAGGAATCCTTGTATGTGGAAATACTGCTTTATTATTCAGAGTTGTCTGTAGCTTTTGAAGGTGAGGTCAGGAGTATGAGTACATAAAAGGAAACAGTACTTCTCACTGATCTCTGAGTTTATCCTTAACTCATTTTAAGAAGCTTCTGTACCGCTGCTGCTGTTTGCCTTTAACATTTTATTTTCTGTGTACTCAGATGGTGCTAATCCACAATGTGACCTAAACAGAAGGTTGCTGCTGATACAGGTGACCATGTGACCTGATAAAGCCCAGAAGCACTGACTTAGGTGCCTGATGAGCCTAGTCTATCACATCAAACGTACATCAGGACATACAACTGTCTAGAGTTACAGCTGCATACCATGACCATGCCTCAAAATGATTTTATGTAGATACATGTTCTTGGATTTGTTTTGTGAATCTGGGATACTCAAGTACCCAGGAAAGGACCTAATAGCAACTTCATAAACTACATTACCTCTGTGAATCCCAAGCACTTCTGATGCAGTTCTTCTTATTAACTCCAGCGTCTGGTACCCTTTATACAACAGTCACTTCAGTATGTTAATCACTGGCATTTCAGGTTTTTATTAGCAGGTCCAGTTAAAGGCCACAAAAAGTGCTCAGCATACCATGTTTGCAGAGTGAACCTAAGTACCTTTCCTCTTTGGCACTGAACATAACTGAGGATGCAGTGGATGACCGAGGCATCCTGGCTCTGCTTGGGCTTAAGCCATCTGTGCAAGAACAATACTCATTTTTAATGAGAAAGGCATCCATGAAAAGAAAAGACTGCCCATATGCTGTTTAATATGGATGTATCACACATGGCAATCTCTGCCCCAGGTGTATCTGAGCTGTTATAGTAAATAGTGTGTTTCTGATGAACAGATCATTTTTCTTGCTTAATTAGAACCATTTAGTTTTTGGAAAAAGTCACTTCTGAGACTGTTTTAGGAAAGACAGTCAAGACTGAGAAATTCAACAGTGGTTACTTATCCACCTAGCATTTCTCCTATGTCCCTGCTTTTGGAGATGTGGATATCTGAGGCATTGCTTGCAAAAATAATACTGCAATAATATGGTTCATTTGTTTGGATAAAGCTCCAAAAGCACACATGCTGGTGCTACCTGCAGAAGGCAGCACTTCTGGGAAAGAAAATACGCTACACCAGCTTCTGAAAAGGAAGAAGGGCTGAGGCTGATGCCTCGGAAAGCCGGAATCAAAACTCACTAGCCTTGGTGACTATTAAGCAGGTATCCTTTATTGCAGCGCTGGGCACACAGGGGATCGCTCCTCCAAATGTGTGCCCATTAAAGACTAATTTCTCATATTTATACAGATTAATTATACATATTAATTATAATTTCTAAGAAAAGGCAGGGTTATGCAAATTATTTCCAGGAAGTCATTTACATTAACTCCTCCCAGATAGAGCATGCTCAGTGACACTCAGGGGGTCTCCTGGTGGTCTCCAGGGACGAAGGCTGGACGTCTTCCTCTCTTTCAGCGCATGCTCTCTACGGGTTTCTCCATGCTTATCTGGGCTTCCAACACCTGCACCGACTAGTTAGTTTTTCACTGAAAACAAGATAGACTCTGTCTTTTAATTGGTCGTTAGTCTCATTATTTATGACTCCTCTATCTCCTACTTCCTCTGGTTTCAAGGCTGCTGCACTATTATGGCTAAGTTTCGTAGCTGCTTTGATGAAGCAGCTAAAGTGATTACAGCCAAGTTCTGCTAAAATCCAAAACTAATCTATTCCTAAAACCACACAAATTCTTACTTCTTTATCTTCAAGGCTGTTACTGTTGCATTGTTATGGTTAAGTTTTGCTCTGCTCTTGCAAGCAGCTTACACAGTTACAGCTTTCTCTTAGTCTATTCTGAAAACTATGAAAATTCTCATATTAAAGTTATATTAATTCTCTCCTATGCTACACCTATCTCAACCTATTCAGCATGATTACATTTCATTGAATCAAGGCTCCTAGATAATCTAGTACAATTTTCTTAGCCAAAATACAGATTTTAAAAAGGCAGCCAGCAGGTATGGCAGGACAGCCAGAAAGCTCAGTCAATCCATCAGATGATAGTCTTTAAAACCCTCCCAGAGGTCACTGGCTCCTTCTGTTACAGTACCATTTCTTACTCAGGTACTTTGAGCTCGGGTTATGCTGCGATGAGAGAGTATGGGCTCCCTTCCTTACACTCAGGAAGGGCTTCTGAAGAAGGCATGCACAAACCCTCAGGGGAAGGGAGATGCCAATCACCAGCATGCAACTACAGCAGAGGGCCTGATCCTGTCACATCTTAGATAAAAGTCCCTCCCTAGCATCAGACAGCAAAGTACTGCAGGAAGTCTGGAAGGAGAAGGAAGTTTCCCATGAGAAAAAGCTTTGTTACTCAAACAGAATTAATGCTGACACCTTTCTCTTAGCAAACAGTTTGCAGAAAACGTGAGTTGTGATATTTTAGAGAAAGGGAGGAAAGATGTCAAGGATTTCCTTTAGAGGAAGATCCATACTTACATGTACACATCTATGTGTGCATTGTACAGTCCATCATCAATATTAAACTCTTAGCACCTTCCTACACACAAAGCCTGGGGCGTCCCTGTCACCATGTCATTGCTTGAACTTAACATTTTACACATGTTGTCACAAGTAAAAGTGAGATGACCAAAAGGGAGTTACACAGTCAAACATAACAAATCCTGCCTCTGGCTGAACACACACACAGAATGTCTTTTCTCTCAAGTTATGGGTAGAACAGTCTTCTGAATAATGGCAGAGGGAAAGAAGGACAAAAGCAAGAAGAGGAAAGATAGCCTGGTAGCTTCTATCTGCCTTCTGAGGTTTCTTTGTAGCTGTACTTAAATTTGGAACCTCCCCAAGGTGCACTGTTACTGGGGCCTGTGCAGGGTTGAAAGGGCCAGTGCCACATGGGTGCTATTGAGTGAGGCATGTGGTCTTGGTAGAAAGCATGGACAAAGCATCCAGTTCTTGTCCTGATGCTGAGTAGTTTGGCTTTAGAGATTCTGTGTACCCAGCAAAGAAGAGCATTAGACTGCAGTGTCAGGAGTTAGGCCATATATAAGGTTGTATATATGCAGTGTAACTGTTTGTGTTTATGAGTATTTTGGGTGCTCTTTGCTATCTTTGAAATGGTTTTCACAACGTTCAGTACCTCAGGGGATGAAAGCCAATACTACGCATATGAAAAAGAAATGCAATAAAAGACAAATAAAGTGTTTTCACCTTTTGTCTGAGTCTCTTCCTCCTCCCTAGCAAGAGGAAAAACACATTTTAAAACAAAATGGTACGTGACCATTTTTAAGTAATTACAACTTGCTGGATGCTTGCAGGAAACCCATCATGCTTTAAAAGCCCTCAGCAAACAACTCACCTTTCCTTCCTTATAGGACGAGAGTGCTGGTGCCAGCACTAATATGCTGGTCTGCAGTCAAAGGGAATGCACGTTCAGACCAGTTCATTTTGGCTCCACAAGGTAGCTCCAACAGAGCTAAAAAGACCTACTTTTTATCCTGGAAGCTCTGGCATACCCTTAGAGTATTTCTTCAAGCCTGTCCTGATGTTTCTCAGAACCAGGAGCACAGAGAAGAGTATAAATGCGTTAAACAAACCCTTGCCTCAGATCTGCCCAAGGCTTTCTCATCTCCAAACAAGTGATCACTCTCTAAGATTAAAAAAAAAAAAAGAAAAAAAAGAGAAAAATTAATTAAAAAGTCCTACAGATGCTTCAAAGTATTCACCTAATTGTGCTTCCCTGACTCTCCAGAACTGAGGAACTGACTTCAGCTTTGTCGCCCTGAGATGAGGCTCTTCAAAACCAAGACAAAGACTTCTCCAGAGTTAAAAACATCTTTCCCCACCTTTCTGCAATACTTTAGCTGAACGGCATCAAGGTGAGAAGAACACTCCTTTAAGACAAAGGCCCCAGAGATCTTAAATAGTACAGTTATTTTGGATACATTGACTGGTAAGACAGAACGAAAGGTGAGAGGTACAGTGTGTCACATCTTACCATTTTCCTGGGATCATGAAAAGCTGTATGTAGTATCCCCTAGAATCACCTTTGACCCCATGTAATTTCGTGTTTTCCATTGCAGTTTCTACCAAGAGATGTAGATTTACAAGGCTGCTATGTACTCCAGAACCCACAGCCATCTCACTACTACTTTGTGGATCCCCCTTACCTGTTGGCAGCACCTTTCAGCAATCTCTGGGCTTGCATGCAAACCTCAAGCTCTTTGGGAACTGTCTCTCATGAAGCACCTCTTTTATGGAACAAAATAAAAGGTTGGGTTTGGTCTAGACCTGCATCATATTTATGCAAAATGATAAAGTCTGAACACATTTAAGACACAAATAAAATTTTACAGGGAAAGTATTCAAAGTTGTCATTTCAGCAAAATGAGGCCCAAGAATATGTCCTAAAAATGGAGAAATAAATGCTGTTACTGTATCGCATTCCCCAGAAGGAATGCCAGATGCACTGTGGACAGGTAGTTCCTGTAATTCCATGTTCACATTTAAAGAGGCAGTTAGACATGCAAGCAGGGCCTTGGTACTATAGCAGATTCAATACTCAGATTAAATTTTCATAGTTCATTAGATCATTTTGGCTCACAGACCTCACTGAAAGTGAGTGCAGGCATGGTTAAAGAAAAAAGCATTTTAGGCATAAAGAATGAGAAGTTAACCCTATAAAATTATATTTAAAGCAGCTGACTCAGCTTTAGCTATTGCAACAATACAAACAAAGCATCCTTCTGTCTTTTATTGTGAATGCTAAGTCATCAAAGGCACATAAGCCTGTAAAGCGGAAGCAATTGTGAACCAAAGTAATTCATCCTAGATTTAAAGAGGCAGTAATAACTGGACAGACCTAGACAGGTCTGACCTAAACAGAAGCCAATGTTCAGGAGCAAATTGGATCAGCAAATTCTAACACATCTGGCACCTTAATTACACAGGTTCTGCTTTGTTTGCTTGCCTGTGTTAATTTTTTGACATTTCTTTTCTCACTAGGATTTTCAGAACCTTCAGATTTCTACTTTCCACATAACACTTATTTTTTTTTCAAAGAATTCCTGCTCTTTTTCATGTTCCATTTTAAATCAAGTCCCACCTACAGCACATTTTGATATTTCTGAGCTGTCACTTCTACCTATGATTCATTTTTGCGTGTTTTGTCATTCCTAATTTTGCAGTTTCTAGAAGTGGCTCAGGAAGATGGCAGGTGATAGAAAGATCTACAGGAGAGAAGGAAGAAAACATCTTGTATTTCTTAGTGAGCTAAATTGCAGGCTGTGACATTTTCAACAGTCCATATGGAGGTGATCAAACTGCCTCCAAAGGACAGCAAATGCTTCCCCACAGAGACTGTAATATGCATATATAAGACACTTCAATCACTTACCATCCTCTGTCATTTGGCATTTCTCCTTAGGTTGTGTTTCCTGTGACTTGGGGATTTTTCAGTCCTTCAAGGCAGAGCAGAGACTTTGAATCACTGGGCTGATGGAGGTGGTTTATTCCCATGCTGAAACATCCAGTTACAGCAGACGACTTTTTTTATTGCTGTTGTGAAGCTTTAAAGAAAGATCAGATCATAGAAACAGGCTAACCAAACACTTCTGGATTAATGTCTCCTTAGCTAGAACAACTGACCAAGTCATTCCACAAATACTTTCCAAGTTGAAATCAGGTAAGAAAACTCAAATCTCTAAGATACAGAGAAGAAGAATGTGAAAACACGATACTTCAGGCACTGTGAATCATCTGAAAATCTTGCAATAACCTTATTGGGGTAACTCTGGGGGAATACTGTATGCATTTGGGTCCATTTTATTTCTTATATTTTCTTCTATTTTTTTAACTGAGAATCTCTAATCAGTGCCTCATCTGTCCGCATTGCCACGTTTAAAATGTAAACTATTTCTGTTCTTTCACCTGCAGATGGAGAGGGCAGTGTGAGGATTCAATCAAGCCAGATATTAGTTCAAATTCATGAGTTTCAACTCATTAGCTAGTCTCACAGTAATTTCATTTTGGTTTTTGGATGCAAGCTCTAACGATGACTGTTTAAATTTCACATTGCTTTCTTCACTGTCAGTTGCTATATACCTCCTTTTTTTGACATGTCTTGGAACTGTTTCAATATGAAGTGTAGGCAGGGTTGTCATTAGCAATTTGACATATATACACATGCTACTTTTACTGCAGCCTGGTCTGTACTATCTTAGCATAATTAATCAAACTTGGCACGTCTCTGCAGCGAGGAACATATAGGGACTGCTAGCATGTAGAAGGCACTAGTCAGCACCAGATTCTTTTCAGGACTATTCGTATAGAAGTTAATGGGAATAATTTGTTGTCAGCTTTTCTGAAAGTCAGTTTGCTCATATTCTTCCTTCTTAATATGAAGCCTTAGAAGCAGAAACAGCTAGGAGATAGTGTGGCACTTGGGGCAGTTCCACCCATCTAGACAACATGCTGTCTGAATGTCCTTGCAGCAGATCTACCTCGAGGATTAGAAAAGGAAGTAGAAGACCAAAGCCATGCTGGTCCTACAGAGACCTGCTCAGAGATGTGATTTATTAGCCCCAGTGCTGTGGCGTACCGACATGACTATATTAAGTTTCCAACTCCTGACCTGGATTTTCTGCGCAGCGCTCTTCTGTGTGAATGTGGCATTTCTAGGATCTTGAATGTGCTTATGCATATGTTTGTGTGTGCTTCCTTTGTCAGGCACTTCCTCTGGAAACAAGTTCTTCAGAGACAGATACAGAAGCAGGAGATAATAGCGAAACTGGTAATGCTGCCAAGCTATTCATGAGTTAGAAACCAAACTCCCAGCCATGGTCAAATGCTAGTGTTTTGCAATCAGATGAGGCTGCCCCTCAGAGCGGGGATGAATAAGGCATAAATAAATAAATGTCTCATACAGTCATGAAATGTTTGAAAAGTGAGTCTTTGAAAACCAACCTGAGGGCTGGTTTTGAGGTGAATTATTCAACCTGAGACCTGCTAGAGAACCGAAGCAGGCGAACTAGTTTTTCCTGCACGTCAGCACACTGTAACAGAACAAACTTTGTATTTCCCAAGTATTACACAAAAGAATTCCAAACCTGTTAAGGTAAAGGCCTCCCTCCTATAATGGCAGGCAGTTGTCAAACACATTGGAGTCCCAAGGACTGAAATGGATGGACGTGAATAAGCTTCTTTAAAAAAAAATCCTGCCAGAGAAGAATTTTAGAAAAAGCTCAGACTGTTTCTACAACTTTATAGAAATAAGGACCTTGAAACTCTCAGAAAGTTGAGTCAAAGCCTTTTCCTGCTTGCATGCAAGCACTGCATCCATACAGTAATCCAAGCATGCCAATTTTAGCTATACGGTGAAAGGCAAAAGATTCCTTTATTATATTGAATGCCACAGTGTCTACTTCTTGAATTAAAGGTTGCTTCATTTTCAAGCTAGAGCCGCTTCATAATGGGATCTTTTAACCATAATGTTCTTTTTTTTTATTCTGGAAGTGCCACTCAGCAAGTACAACTAGATCAACCACGTCCACTTCTGTCCTTGTGAATGGTTTTCATGGCTGGGCTTTCATATTGTGCTTAATGCCTCAGCCAAGAATAATCAAACCTGCCTAACTGATCACACTCAATCAAACCAAATCGAATGCCCAGCAATGTAACACTTACAGAATGAACATGGGCTGTGAGTTGAGGACCAAACATAAACTGGCTTGGTTCAGAGACCTGTCCTTTATCAGCAGAACTCTTTTGAGATTAACAACACCGTTCTAACAGAGAGCCAGGGCAACAGAGGGAAAACGCCAAGTGGAGCACATACTCCTTGGTTTCCTCTGATTATCAACTTCATGTAAGCTCAGTTCATTTTGTTACAGAATGCCAGTTCCTGGAGATAATTCTCCTTCCTGACACAGCATGCAGATTACCTTCCAGGAAAACCTTGTTCAACGCTGTTGAGGGACTGCAGAAATTATTTGGGAGAAAACAGTTTGGTTCATGGCATCTTACAGAGACTGTATCAACAGACGTACATGTAACACAGAAACGCTGATTGAAAAGAAACAAAGTCCAACCCCATTTTTCCAATGTTTTGATGCAGAGGATCCTGACACCAGAATACTAAGAGTCTCAAATATCTTTGTGCCTTTTCCATGTCAGTGAAATGCATGAAGCATGGCAGAAACCTCTGGAGAGCTACCTGTGTAAAGATGATATTTGAAACATGTTTTCTCTATAGGTCAGTCTATCTTTGTCCAGTAACACAGCTGTTTCTCTTTATTTCCACTTCTTAATGCGTCTGACAGCCTCACAGGTGCCTCTGCATTTCCAATCCTTTCTTCCCATTTTCCCTGCACTGGCAGCTCTTTAAATAACCACTGCTGTTATTTGGTGACTTTTAGCAGAGAGAGCTGAGCATAATTGGCAATATATTTCCCAGTAAATTCATTAGGCAACAGGAATACATTTTTTCTATTACATCAGCCCTTACACACAGGACCATCATTTCATTTTCCATTTTAAATTTAAATCTACTTCAAAACTTTCCATATCATATTACATTAGACTCTGTCATGCTGTACTACTTACAAATGGCAGAAGGAAATTGTGAGTAGCAGGCTAATGACCTAATTTATAGATATGGAAGGGCAGCTGGAAATCAGGTTTCTGCCATGACCATCATCTGGAAGTATTTTCTATTATTAGATCAAATCCTGAGGCAACTTTTTGGAACTTCAGGTACAAAAGGACTCTTCCAGCTACTACACAGACAAAGACCACCTACTTCCTAGGATGTTGCTTTTGCCACTTTGTAAAGTTCTCTTCTAGCACCTGGAGATACTCTTGGTTTCTCCTCAGTGTCCCCTCAGCAAGTCCTCAATCTTCTCACTTGCTCTGTGGGGATGTTATGGGTAGATGATGGACACATATGCCCTCATCTTCAAGACACTGGGGACAGCAAACTATGCGCCAGCAGCAATGTCTTCCTCTTAAAATATCCCAATGCACAGGAATGAGAAATAATCTAGTTCTCTTCATACTTCCTCAGAGGCTGAAGGCATTAAGTCAGCGAAGGAAGGCATTAGGAAAGGCAGAACTAAGCACTGCCTGTCCTAGGAAGCTACAACTGCTCTGACTCAGCTGCAAGCTCTGCTCTGTTATAAAGCATTACCTACACTTCCATCCACATTAACTAGAGAGAAGAGGTCTCCTGGCATTGCTCTGCACTGGCAGACTACTGCTAGAGCAATGGGATGGGTGCCTGTGTTGTGGTGATACAACACAGAGCTTCACATTTCTCAGAGAAGTGATCTGAGTCTCAGGAACTCAGATGCACTCTCTGCTGATTTGCTGCATGCTCAGGAGCCTTCTTAGCTATAATCCCTGCCTGGACAGCACTGCTCCCAGCCCTGACGTTTCCAATGCCAGCCCTTCAACAGGCTCACACCATTCTCTGCCCACCTACCATAGCTACTAGCAGGTTCCTGTCCCTGAAGCCGGGTGTTTCTTCAAGCATCTCAGAACTTTGCCTTTAAGATTCACCACATCTGTGAGTGAGAAATGCTTTGTGTTAATCAGTTACCTTAAAAATCACCTTCATGTCAAAGCACATTAAAGTGAAATGTCTGGAGAAGTATTTATTTCCAATCTGCAAAATAAACAACCCAAAGCTGAAGAAATGAAAGAGAAGCCTGTGCAAGCCTCTACTATTCAGATCACATCTGAAAGGGTAACTATTTGCACCCCTGACTCATTTACAGTAATTTTCCTGTTGAAGCATATGAACCTTGACAGTTTTTTCAGCTAATCTCCCTTTTGAGGTTCTCTAGCTCAATCAATATTTCACCTTCCTTCTGGGTGCCCGTCAAATTTATTATTCAACAATAACGAGAAGTGGATTAAAACTAAGGAATCAAAGAGTGGTTTAGGTTGGGAGGGACAATCACCTAGTTCCAATGCCCAGCTGTGTGCAGGGACACCTTTCACTAGACCAAGTTGCTCAACACCAGAAATGCTATTTTAAGGGACCAGTCACTGTTTTCTGTACTTGACTGGTCTACTAGCAACTTATTGACTGAATGAGAGGAAAGACTCCTCTCTGTCCCACAGTCTCATGCAACTTCAAAAACTCTCCTTACTCAGAAATTCCTTTTCACCTCAGTCTGCGATAACCTCGGGGCTCTTTCCCAGTCTCACTCAAAGCTTCTGTCCTCCCTGATCATGCAATAACCCCCCTGCTCTTTGCTTATTTACAGCTGCTCAAACATCCTCTACACCGCAACAAAGTTTGTGTGAATCTTCCTATTGAGTCTCCTCCTTCTTCCTTCCTGATCTATAGCCTCTGTCTGCCTTGGGAATGAAACCTAGCAGCAAAGGTAATTTTTCTTCCTGCTTCCATCTGCTGTTGAATACACTTGCTGCAAGTTAAGGAGCTATGAACGATGGAGCATACGGGATTTTAACTTAATGACAGCTGGTTAGAGAGTGATGGGTTAGAAAGGAGAATACAAAGGCCTTTGGGTGGAGTATGTAAATGAAGTCAGTTAGTGCGTGAAAGACTATGTATTAGGAGAGAAAGAACTTGAGAAATAATGGAGGTTTTAAAGGGTGGAAGTAGGATTGAGAGACCTTTGGAAGTCTGTAGGGAGGCAAAACAATTTCTCTGGTGAACCAAAGCAGATATAGACGCTTAAGACTATTGATCCCTGTATCCTAAAGTATCGGTAAGATCCCTAAAGAGCAGAATAACCATGAGCAGGTTCATGCTTCTCTAACTAGGACACCGTGTCAGATCATGGCTGTATCATACTCAGACATAAGACTGTGCCTCAGAAAACACTAAAAGTGTGTTTTTCTGATCAGATACCCACCATTCATTTAGATTCAGAATACTGTATGTGAATTCATTAAGTTGCCTGTTCAAGTGGAAAAGATCACCAAGAATGCCATTACCTGGCATGACCCATAAACTGCCTGCTGGGTTAAACCACAACAACAGACTAGACAAATTACCTTCAGACAGCTTGGCATTCCTCCAGTTACGATTTTTCTTCTTGATTTGTTCATGGCTCCCTATTTAGAAACATTAATCAGAGACCAATCAAACAGACCCTAGAAGAGGCCAGAAAAAAAAAATTCAACAAAACAAACGTGTTTTGACTTCCTAGCTACTCATTGTTACAGTGAAATGGACTCCAGCATTTATCCAGTTTTTCCACACTATTTCACATAATCAGTGGATTTCAATGCCTAACCATACAATGACATCATCACCACAAGATGAGAGATACTACTCAAGACAAATAATCCTGCAGGCAAAAACCAGAAAGCATGCCTAATCATTTTTTTGTTACAATGAAGACTTTTCTTTCACAGTTTCTTACTGATGAACTATGTTTTAATTATTGCATTTGGCATATGCCACTAAATAATTGAGATGCCAGTACTTCGGGACACAAGGAATGATAGCAGCAACGACAGATGACATGTCACCACTATCACAACCTGTTCCTTCTGCTGCCACTTTCTTTAGCTCCCATGTCCTGGCAATAGATTTTACAACCTTAATATAATTCTAATTGCATTAAGAGGTTTTAAAACACCTCTTCATGGACAAGTGCTGATCCATGTTAAATTCAATGGAAATTGTCCTCATAGTGCCAAAATGCATAATTACGAACAAGATTTATCTATCTTCTGGGAAATACAGCTCATAAGAGGACAGGTTCTGAGATCTGCTATAGCACCCTATCTGAGGACACAAGGACAGGCTAACAATGGTAAGTGGAAGGATGGTCCAGCCTGGTATCCTATTTCAAACAATAGACTGGATGGGATGCTTAGAGGTGAACTTTTCATGGGGCATCTCCTGACACCTGTGTTGGAGAGTTTTCTCTGCCACAGGTATCATTCAGAAAATCAAGACCGAAAGCCAGCTGTTCCTCCTGCCCCATGTCTCAGCTCTTTTAGAGCCTGCATTACTTCTCACCACTGTTACATTCCTGTGGCAATAGCAGCCACAACTTCATTACAGGAATAAATACCTCCTCCTTTTTTCTTTTATTTGGGGCAGGGAGGAAGGTGGGGAGGAGGGAATTCAGCTCATGTCCCTAGTCCTTCCCTTTATGAGCAACGACAGGTAATTGCTTCCAATACACAATCCCCACAAAAGAAATTATTTTATTAACCTTCACATTCCCCTTTCCACCACAAATTTTCCAGGCTAGCAAGTCCCAGTCCATTCAGTTCCACCTTGCAGGAAAGCTATTCAGCAGTCAGGTAATTGCTGTCAACTCATTTTTTTACCTTTTGTGTCCAATGGTGGCTGGAACATGTGGGACCAGTACTGATGCTGATATATGTGCCTCTGCTCAACCACTGGAGGAAAAGAAGGTGGAAGCTATTGCTGTGTTCAGCACCACTATGCTCAGGAGACTTTTGTTTGGTTTCTTGGCAATGACCCACAGCTAGGAATACAGGAGCTGAAAAGAAGTAGAGGGAGGGAGGAGGCAGTGTCCCCTTTTTTCAAGTAATCCGTACTCTAATGCTATGTGCTGCATTCTTTCTGAGACTGACTGATCAGACATGTATTTAGTACAGCTGGTATGGCCATCCAGATGCAGTTTCTATGCCATTCTCTATATTCTTCATAGGAACCCAGGAACATGGAATTGAGATTTTTCTGAGGACTGATGACAACTGATACCATGAGGTAGTAGCCCATTTATAGCCTCATCTTGCATGGGTACAGAGAAGGCTATATTTTTCTTCTGGTGCATTCAACAGGATCTAAAGATCCTAGGTATTCAAGCATTTAGTGGGTCTCCCAGTCGAGAAGTTATCACATGTACAGTCATCCTCAGCAGCTAAGGTGTCTCAGTATCCATCTAAACAGTTGGTAAGGTTGTATCTTTATTTATCCTTGAAGACAAGAAGAAACCATTTCTAAGTTGCCAGGCCTCATCATGAAAGCACTTCTATAATTAGTTTTAGTGACAACCCCAAAGGTTAAAAAAATATGAGTTGCCATCAAAGAAAAAACATCACTGACATTGAAATAACAAGATGCTTTTGTATGGGATTTTCAAACTTTCTTTTGACAACTGGCAGAGCCGACCCCGTGTATTAATTGGTGGGGTCACTGAATGGTAGAGATTGGAGGAGACCACCTACAGACATTATCTGCCTCAACCCCATGCTCAAAGCACAATGAACTAGAACAAGTTGCACAGGGTGTTATCTGACTGGGTTTTGGATATATCCAAGGACAGAGACTACAGAGTCTCCCTGGACAACCTGCTCCAGTTTTCAATGAACAGGACAGATAATTTTTTTCCTTAGGTTTAAGTGGAATTTCCTGTATTTAATGTGCCCACTGTCTCTTCTGTTTTATCCTGTTACAATGGAGAAAAGTCTGGCTCCATCTTCCTTACTCCTCTGCTCTCCTCCTGCCCCTGCTCCCTCACCTCCACTCCTAGTATTTCTGGACATGGAGAAGATCCCCTGAGAGTCATCTCTTCTCTGTGCTGAACAGTCACAGCTCTCTCAGCCTTTACTTGTATGAGATGCACCAGTCCCTTTGTCATATTTGTAGCCCTTTGCTGTTCTTGTCCTACTATGTCCATATCTCTCCAGTACTGGGAAGCCCAGAACTGGACTTACCACTGCAGAGGCATCTCACCAGTGCTGAGTATAAGGGAAGAATCACACCTCTTGCCCTGATGGCAACACTCCTAAAGCAGCTCAGGCTGTTCGACCTCCTGTGCTGCAAGGGCACATTCCTGGCTCATGTTCAACTTGGTGTCCACCAGGACCCCCAGGTTCTTTTCTGTAAAACTGCTTTTCAGCCGATCAGCCCCCGGCACTGCTGGTGCATGAAGTTATTCATTCCCAGGCACAAGACTTCACCTTTCCTTTTGTTGAGCTTCATGAGTTTCCTGTAAGTTCATTTCTCCAGCCTGTTGAAATTCTTCTGAATGGCAACACATCCACTTGGTCTACTGTCTGCAAATTTGCTGAGAGTGTACTTTGTCACATCAGCATAATAAATAAATAAATAAATAAAGTTTTAAACAATACTAGTCCCAGTATTAGCTCTTAAGTTACTCCACTAGCGACCAGTCTCCAGATGGACTTTGTGCCACAGATCACAATCCACTGAGTCCATTTGTTCAGCCAGTTTTCAATCCACCTCGCTGTCCACTTATCTAGGCCAAACTTAATTAATTTGTCTTAAGAGTGTTCTGGGAGACAGTGTCAAAAGCCTTGCTAAAGTCAAGATAAACATCATCTCTGTTTTCCCCTCATCCACCAAGACAGTCATGTCATTGTAGAAGACTATAAGGCTGCTCAGGCACAATTTCCACTTCATAAGTCCACACTTACATCTCCTGATCACCTTCTTGTCTTTCAAGTATCTGGAAATGGTTTCCAGGATTATTTGTTCCATCCCATCCGAGGGATCAAGGTGATGCTGAGCAGATTCTCTTTCTTCAAGACAGAATTGATATTTGCTTATTTCTAGCCCATTTTTGAGTGCCCTATTCCAAGCAATTTCCAGGCAAAAAGACCCTGCACAACACTTTTATTCTGCAATCTCATGTCTTCAGTTCCTGTTTTATGGTCCTTACTCCATCCCTGGTGGAGCTGTGGTCTCCTTGCTTTCCAGATTTAGCACTGTAAAAAAGGGACAGAACAGCCATACTATTGCAGGGTGACATGAGGCAGGAGAGGTGTAAGAATTGATCTGCAAGGATTTTTCTGCACCTTCTTGTCTTTCCTTCTAGAGAAGGGAGCAAGGATTTTGGCCATTTTGTCTATCAGCTCTTCTCCAGGAGGTGGACAAGTACAATGGATAGCTGAACAAAAACTTGAAGATTGTGGTGATTCATCGGAGACTGAAGTTTCTCCACTCCCTGGAAACTGGCTCTTATAACAGAAGAATCATCATTACTTTTGGCTTTTCCCCAGATAAAACAGTGCCCCAGACCCAGAGGGGGCTTTCTCAGCCAGCTTGGAAATATTATCTTTACAGACCCTGTTGCCTTACTTGCTTCCACAACAGCAAACTCTACCTCCTTCCAAGAACTCCATGCCAATCCTTTTCTATTTGAGTTTTATAAACCTGACTCTGGAGGCCACATGCAGCTAAACAACCAGCTTGGCCATATCTATATAACAGGTGAATTTTTTTTCCAATACAATTTTCAGGTCATGCATCTGAACCTACATTCAGTTAGAAACTCTTGAAGTATGCAAAGCCTGTGAATCAAGCCCATCAGTAACGTTGCAAATTTTTTGCTTCAAAGTATTTTTAATTAAAAATATTTTTTTCCCCAATTTATACCTGTTTCCTGGCAAGTTTGCTTCATTTTCAGGTTTTGTTCCACAAGAAGGTCTGGATGGACTAAGAAAACAAGCAAGGTAAGGGTCAATTGTACGTTAGTGGATGACTTATTTGATACTCTGACCTTGGTAGCTGAGCCTATCAGACTGCTGGGGATCAGATCATACAAAAATCCATCCTCTCAACTTTCTAAAGAGCTCAAAAGAGTGCTGAGATAAAGACTCGTTTCTCATAGAGTTTAAGTGTAGAAGAGAACAAACATTGGGAAACTACCCAACATCTCAAGGGTGCTAGCTGTGTGAATTCACCCACATGCCTGTACTTGCAGTATGTTTTTGAAGGCAGAGGGGGCATCAAGAGAAAAGAAAAATGTTGTTTCACGTCATAAATAAAATTCTGATTTCTGTGAAAGACAACTTTAGGAAAGAAGAAATAAGAGCTTGTGTCCTTCTGATTCATGTCTGGCAGACTTCTACAACTGGATTCCCATTTACACTGGACACTCTTTCTATTTTGCTGTGAGAATTACAGCATACAGAAAACTACACACAGATACAGAAGACTGGTAGGTCTTCTGGAGAACTGCAGGATTTCAGAGCTTCCACACCACAAGACAAGCAGTTGACACTGTCCACTTTGGCCATTTACCAACCCTTGTAGATTTATTTTTTTCCCCCAGTTTTGCCTCTGTTGTGCACAGACACACAAGCAGATATATATGCTGAAAAGACACAGAATGAGTCATTCTGTGTTTTTTCATTCATATCCTGAACTGACATCCACAAAGGAAGTTATGTATCCATGTACATAGTATACTTCCACTTCTTTGGTAAGAAAATATTAAGTAATTCTTAACAAAAAAATCATTTGATAAGAACAATTAGCTTTAAGAAATGTCGAAACATGGGTACAGGGTTTTCCTCTCTTGGAAGCTGTGCTAAAGGATTAACAAGCTACACTGCCACACTTCAAGAGCACTTCTTTTTCATGGAATTAGGTACAAGATTAATGCAAAACTGTAATTCTTCCTTAGTTTTTAAAAGTCTTCAATCATTCACATCTCAGAAGCAACTAATATTGAGCCTGTGACCCCAGACAGGACACTGGTCATGCAGATAACTAGACATTTGCTCCTAAGCTGGCTTTGTTCCATATATTAAATTTTCCATTTCATCAGTACCTTAAATGGAGCCTCCTTCTCGAAGCCTAGGGAATCTCTTCATCACTGACTCCAAAAAGATAAGATAAAAAATGTATTAAAAATATACTTTAAAATATAATACATATAATATATAATGGAGAGCCATACAGTATTTTATATCTATACATAGATGTACACATTATGTTATAAAAACGAAATTAAAAAAAAGGTTTACTTTTTACATGGACTGCATTTCCTTTTTCTTATAGAAATATATACTCAGTTCTCAGGATGAAAAGAGCATGAAAGAAGGAAAAAGCCACTCCTGACAGGGACTATTCACATATGTTAATGTACTGCTGGAAGTTATTTAGATACTGTAGTGACAGCTGAAGTAACAGTACCTGTAGAATTCAAAATAGGAAAATATATTCTCTGACAAGAACCTTATTTTTCTGTCCTTTAATATCTTTGTACATATTATTCTTGGTTATTTCTCATACTGATGGAATGTCTATAGAAGTTGATAAGCTGATATCCAAGGGATATCCTTTCACCCATGGAAGGACTGCAGAAATTTCTGAGAAGTTCACATCTCCCCCGGGCTCTACAAAGTGATTAGCAGTGAAGAGGACATGTCCTTACAACTGCTCTACTCCTCTTGAGCCTACCCTCAGGACAGCTAATTTAGAGGTGGCACATCTATAACCAGAGGCTAGCCTATGGATCCTACAAGTGCTTCCAAGCTGTGAGGTTCAGCATTCACGTGGCTCCAGTGCACAGCTGGGTGTACCATCACACAATGTCCCAATTCCTATGCAAGGTTTCCATGCTGATCTTTGAATAGGAATAAAGAAGAGTTTGTGGAGTGAACTGCAAAACTCGAGAGGCTGCCAGAGACACGGGAATGATATTGCCAGGTTCAATTCACAGACACCACCTCACTAATCTGTAAGCAACACTGACTTTCAGATGGGAGCTCAAGGATTCTTTATCCTGTTAACAATGACTCAATCAATCCTCATGATTATTAAATCTAATTAATATTGAATTATAGCAAATTTAAAAGGTTATCCCGTGATTAATTTCACTTGTAGTTCCTCAGATTTCTAAAATGAAAAACAATTAGCAGTTGCAATAAAAGATTACTTGTGGGTCTTGGCAAGTTGAGGCCACATGCACAGATGAAATGTTAACCATATTAATGCTACTGCTTTATGTTAATAGTAATAATGAAAGAGCAGAGAAAGAAACAAAACTCAAGTGTCTCAAGGCCCAGGGCAGAACAAAGAGTGATTCTTGCTTTCAGAGTTTTGCTTGTGCAGGGGAAAACATCCCTTACATACTGCAGAGCTGCCCAGCACACAGGTGACAGGTGATTCAGTGAAAAGTAATCATGCTGAATAGATTGATATAGGTGTAGCTTAAGAGACAATTAATATAACTTTAATATAAGAATTTTCATAGTTTTAAGAATAGACTAGTTTAAGAGAAAGCTGTAACTGTGTAAGCTGCTTGTGAGAGCAGAGCAAAACTGAACCATAACAATACAACAGTAACAGCCTTGAAGATAAAGAAGTAAGAATTTGTCTGGTTTTAGGAATAGATTAGTTTTGAATTTTAGCAGAACTTGGCTGTGATCACATAAGCTGTTTCATGAAACTGGCTACAAAACTTCACCATAATAGTGCAACAGCCTTGAAACCAGAGGAAGTAGGAGATAGAGGAGTCATAAATAATGAGACTAACGACCAATTAAAATACAGAGGATATCTTGTTTTCAGTGAAAAACTAACTACTTGGTGCAGGTGTTGGGAGCCCAGATAAGCATGGAGAAACCTGTAAAGAGCATGCGCTGAGAGAGAGGAAGACGTCCAGCCTTCATCCCTGAAGACCACCAGAAGACCCCCTGAGTGTCACTGAGCATGCTCTATCTGGGAGGAGTTAATGTGAACGGCTTCCTGGAAATAATTTGCATAACCCTGCCTTTTCTCAGAAATTATAATGAATATGTATAGTTAATCTGTATAAATATGAGAAATTTGGCTTTAATGGGTGCACACATTTGGAGGAGCAATCGATCCCCTGTGTGCCCAGTGCTGCAATAAAGGATACCTGCTTCATAGTCACCAAGGCTAGTGAGTTTTGATTCCGGCTTTCCGAGGCATCACAGGCATATGTCTATGTCACCAGTTGCACGAGCGCAGACCTCTGGCAGCGGCAGGAGTTCAATAACCAAGTTTACAACAAAACTTTCAGAAGCAAAGCGTCAGAGGCATTGAGAAATGGCAGTGATGTTCTGACAGCAGTCAACAAGGTCACACCAGCAAGTGAAGCTTTGTCGTGAGTGAACTGCAAAGGTGCACTATGGACAGGGGTTCTTGGAAAAGGAGGCAAATGAACCACCGACCCTCATTTGTCCCAAGGAAACATAAATCTTTCCAGCTATTGAGGGGGTCAGTGCATGTAAACCAGAGATAGGTTCAAGCTTCTGGATTGAGATGCAGATCTGGATTACAATTTAGAATCATCACTTTTTCCCTGCTGAAAAAAAAAGCCTTTTCAGGCTTGTTCAGGAGTGTGGGCCTGGGCTTATCTCTATTGCACAGGCCTTACAATGCAAGCAAATGCTCATCTGAAGCACACTGGATAAACCACAAACGATGTGTCAGAGAGATTTCAACTGAGCACTTTTCAACTGATTACCTCCTGGCAAACAAAACTCACAGCCTCACAAGTTACATTTTTCAGGGAAGCAATCCTAAACTGATTATGAGCAGTTTTACTGCAGAGGCCTTCTGAGGAAGCCCTACAAGTAAAATTCAATACAAGCAGCAAGGCTCTGATGTCCTGAATGTTTTTCCTGGGTGTGCAAAAGCTGAGAGAATTTTCCTTTCTTTTCCTGTAGACACAAATGGAAAACCTGCGCTCCTCACTCAAGCACTGAGTCAGTTGTTGCACGAGGATTATTTGTACCTGTAAACTAATGTAAATTGCATTTAAATCTCTTCAACACAGACTTACTTTGGACTGTTGCCAAGGCTTTAATGGAAGCTTCACTAAAGCAGCCATAAAAAGTCATTTCTTTTGTGCTAAGATGCACCCTGAAGCACATCTTGCCTGCCTACCTTGACTACACTGCCAGCTGACTCTTGGGTGTCAGGCCTTGGTTGTTAGAATCTTCTAGTGCTTTCCCACACTCACCCAAAGATTTTATGATCTTTCTATCTATTCACTTCCTGTATGTTTCCATTTTCCTGGTGAATTACATTCACCTAGTTAGCAACTGACCTAGAAAAGAATAAACATAGATCCAAGGAATTGTAATGGGAGTAATAAATACAATCAAGTCAAAGTTTGGTATCTCCACTGTTGGCTCCCAGCCCAAGTTGCACATCCAGCAAAATATCCCTGCTACATGAAACTCTTATGTGGAAAACACCCACCACAAGCTTTTCTGCCCACGTATGGTATGCTAAGGGTAAACAGGCAGGGGCTAAAAGTGAGAAAGCAGTGTGGGAAACTCGGATGCAAAAGGAACTCTGGTCAGGGAGAGGACAATGCAATTTATCTCCACAGGCCATGGGAAGGAACTATAGTGCAGTGAGAAGGACGAGCATGGGAAACTGTTTCTCCCAAACTGTTATCCCCCAAAACCAGATATTCCTGAAGAGTTCTAAAAAATTCAAATACAGAGCTATTAACTGGGACATGTAAAATCTCACTGAAAGCAGACGTATTATATGAAGAACGGTGGATAGGAAATCTGATGATAATTTCTTGAAAGACTTTCAGGAGTAAGACCAATAAATCTAACTTTATTCCAGAGAATCAGCAAAAACTACAACAGAAAACAGAACTCCCTTCAAACCACATATAATCTAGTCCTCCCAGGTTTGGGTTGTGACACCTTTGAGGATTTATAGGAATAGAACTCATACTACTTCATATTCCAGAGTATATATTCTAAGTGAATGATTTTCTTATACAAAATCAAGTTTTAAAATGTCATTGCATAGTCAAACCCTCACCAAAAAAAGCAACCTTCTTAAAGACATGATTGAAGTACAGTAAATAGTAAAAACAATTTATAATCTACGTACTTGAATGGATTATGTAGTGCCAAGCAACAATATATTGATCCCACGTGATCACTTTCACAGTTCACATTCCCATGCCATGTTTCATGTCGTCACTTTTTGCTACATTCCCATTTAATCTGCCTTAGCTTGTTCCTCTCCTTCCTCTGATTGATTTTTCCATTTCTCACCTATCATTTTTCTCCAGCTTCTGTGCTGACAACCTGTTCTCTGGCCCATGCCATTCCCTGTAATATCTAATGATTTTCCCATTCTTGCTGCTCGGCTAGTTTTCAGTATGTTTTCTCAACTAAATACAAAGGTCTTCATATTTTTTTTTATGCCTTTGTTCAACTTACTGTCTCATCAGTGCTGAGAACTGTGGAGCACTCCCCATATTAACCATAGGTCTAGTTTGCCTTGTGACTGCAAGATATTTACCCATGACTACTCAAAACTGATGTTGTCTGATGAATTCTGGCTCTGATCTTAGTATTTCATCAATAATCATTTGGCATAAGAGTTCTCAAATATTTAACATGACACCTTGCATTTCGTCTTGCTTTTCATATGCCTTTGGTTTCCTGAGCTTTGATCTTCACTCAGATTCCTGGGTTGCAAAGAGCATTGATCGTATGTTAAAGCTCTTTTTCTCTGCAATGACTGTGACCTAATCAATTTAAAGATGATTTGTACCTAACAGTCCAGCAGCCACCAGTTCTATAACTGCATGAGCTTCCTGAAAACTATGTGGCAATTTACTACAAACAAAAAAAACCTCCAACCAAAAAAAACCTCCAACCAATCAGCATTGAACATATTTTTTGATGTTTATCATTATCCTGCATTAGAATTAATGTACAAAATTGTTAAGCAGTTATTATTCAAGACTGAAGCTTGCTTATAAGTTTCTAGAATCATTCATTTACTTTATGAGCAATCTAACCATGCCAGAACAAGTCCAGTGTACTGTAATTATAGCACAGCAACATTATCTACAGCCAGGACCCCATACTTATCTGAAAATGTGTTGAAATGATGCCTGGGAAACTAAACAATAACTGCACATCAAGCTACCTAGAAAGAGATAATCTGCAAAGAACAAGACACGTGCACACATTAGGTACAGCATAGTACGTATAGTGGACTCATCATGTCATTGCAGCAGATGAAAAATCTGAAAGCAATATTTAGCTTGTAAAGGTAATTGAAATAGGCTAAGGTTATTTCAGAAGTTGAAGATTAACAATTACATATCAGATACTTAGGTCTCTACCTCATACATGACGATCTCTATATGGACATGTAAGAAGAGAGGGCTTTTCCTTAAGCAACTGTTTAATATTAAAATCAATATCAAGGGCTCCTTAATATGCAAAATATAACAACTTGGCAGGGAGATTCAGTACTTTTTTCCAGAGAAACCAATGGCAAAACTCCCCTTGAAAGTAAGACTTTAAATGCAAAAATATTCTCAGACAGTGGGTTCTGATAAAAAATTAAGTCAAACTTCTCAGCCTAAAGATGAATGAGAAGAACAAAGAAATAGATTTAAAGAATATCAGAAGGGTTCACAAAGAGAAAAATAACAATATTCACTGAGAAAAATACAATAAATAAGGAATTTAAGCCAGACTTTCAAGTGAAAAAGCCCAGCTTAGACAAAAAGAATAACTTCTTAATGTTAACAGTCGTGATACAGTGGGCACCTGGAGACATTTTCAAGTCTTAAAATATAAGCATTTCAAAGTCACATGACCTCCTCAGGGGCTTTGAAAGAATCCAGAATAATTGCAAATATACAGCCACAGACAAGCAGGAGCTCAGTAACCCCAGATGGCAGCAGCCTGAGCCTTCCTGTCTTCTGGGTGAGAACAAGAGCGTAACTGCCAGCTGACAGCTTCTGCACTAGTCTGTGAATTACCAACACCGGTTCAACTAGAGCAAGAGAGCGAATACAAATTATCACAGGTAGCAGAGGTCTATCCAGTTATCATTTCTCTGTCCCAGAACAACTGAGCTTCTGCTCATTCAGAGACTGGTAAAAGGCTCACTTTGGAAACTTGCAAAAAATCTCCCCAAAAAACCATCTGTGAAAAGTTAGCCAGGTCTCACTTATCCTACCTTGAGGCAAAAGAGTCAATCCTGAAATGCTTTCCAGATATACTTTCTGTTATTCTAATGATCCTATTGGCTGAGAGAAAGAAACATAAGGAAAAAATATTACTTCTACTGGTTGTACTAGCAAACACCCTGCAGAATATAATTCTATTTCATTGTTTTTACATGCATGGTTATTGTAAAAGCTGTTACTTTCCAGATACTTTAAACCAAAAGAGATTGGGGACTCCTATTTGGCAGTAAGGAGTGTCTACACATAATCCAGCAGTGTTCTTCCAAAATAACCATATGCACACAGAAACCCTAACTTAAAATAGCAGTCTGAATGTCCAAAAATAACTTAAACATTGATTACATGAATATTACAACTTCACATGAAATGGCTTGAGAAATGGCTTCATGGGTTGAAGAACAAAAAAAAAGACACTGCAGATGCTTCTGTTTTACCATTTCTCTTGAATCTTTTCTCTCCTCTCCATCTAATTCTGCTTTTTTTAAGTGACAAGCATTCACTAATGAAATGTGAAGGCATCAAGCCACAATTCAGACATCCATAACTGAAGAAAAACAATTTAGAAGCATGTTAGTGACATAGCTCCGTCTCAATCCAACACTTTTGTTATGAAGAGGTTTCCTAACACTTCCTATAGGAACAAACAGGAAGGAAAAGAGCAGGTCTGCACTGAGAGACAGGAAAAACTGCTGTGGAAACTGTTAGATGGCAGCAACAAAAAAAAATTAGCATGGTAATTAAAAAAAAAAATAGTATGATCAATAGAAGTCTTCTTTGCACATATGAACAAGATCAGGATGGCGTCTGAACTGACTAGCCTTTCATATCACTTTATATTAAAAGTTTGGCAGAACACTAACTAGTGAGATCAAGAATTAATCCTTCAGAACTTGGTAAACACATCTACTTGGTTCCAGTTTTTCAAGAGTTTGCTTTTTTGCTACCATGTTCAAAACCTTACCTGGATTATCACTGCTCTCAGAGAGTTCTCTTAACTTTTAGACACCTCTCTACTGCACTCCAACACTCTCAGTCAGATTGCTTCAAAAATAATGCAGTTCTCCTGCATTCCCAGACCTAGTGCTTCCTTAACTTGAGACAAAAATTACTAACATCCTCCCCTGCATTTTATGACCTATGTTCTTCATTTTATGATCTAGGTGCTTAGATAAAGATTGTCATGCAGTTCTCCTCCATTAGGATTTCCTCTTGAGTTTTTCATCTGCCTGTAACACCACCCCACAGCAATTTTTACAGTGTACGTAGAGTTTAAAAGTATGTGGTCATGTAAACCTCTGTTCCAGTAACTGCTCGAGGCAGGGCTGATTCTATTCATAGAGTAAGGTGTAAGTTCCTTAAATCATTAACGACTGCCAAATCTGTGTCATTTCTGAAAATGGAAACAGATCAAACTCTAAATTACTTTTCCAGCTATGCTCAGCAGCAGTGTCAAGATTCTGAGCCACTTGAAACACTTTCTTTAAGAATGTTTCCATAGCATCTTTTTTTTCCCTCTCAGATCACTCTAATTTAATCAACGGTTGCCTAATTTACTGTACAAACTAGCTTCACATACAAATATTAACATAGGGGAATATGAAAGGGCTGCAAAGCCTTAAAGTGCAAAGCACATTTTCTTCTTTAGGAATACTGGTCCTACCAGCACACAAGGAAGGACTGGTGGGTGATAGCTGAAGCCCAAGAATGAAGGCTGACTGAGTGGAGACAGAAAAGGCCCCAGAAGAAGACATCACATGCAGGTCTGCTGTTCTGGTCTCTGATTCTCCCAGGTAGCTCCAGCTGTGGTAGGTAAAAGCAAATGTGATGCTCTTTGTCCACCACCCACGAGGACAGGGATTCTTTCTTTCTTTCTTGGTGTCTGTCCTTCTTTTGTTGCTTACAAATCAAGCTTTCAGCTTCAATACACCACTGGCATTTCTGCTTTGGCCATGGCATATGTACAGCATAACGATGCTTTCTCTGTAAATCAGACAGAGCTGTGGTGTTGCCAGAGTGACAAGTTCACACACTGATAAGTTGCCATGATTTCTATATAAGTATCATGAAACAAGGGTGAGAGCCTGAAACAAAGCCCTAAGCATCGCAGAACATATAGATAAAACACTCTGACACTGAAATAAGACTATGACACTTCCTCTCCTGTCCCCTTCTATCAGCATTCAAGACTACTGTCAGGCAACCGGTGATCTCATTACCTGCATATTGTCAATAAAGTAACATATGGAGGTAAGCACACTTTGGGGCAACAAGCTCTGGCTGGCTCTTTAGTGTAACATGAATGTGTAAAACTGGTTTTAATACTGTCATTGTCAATCAAAAGGAAAGCTCACTGGGAATGCTGAAGTCCACCAATGTCTTGCAACTTGGAAACAGTCCTGAAGACTAAAGGGGAAGAAGTGGGAAAGAAGGTTCTACAGAGTATGACTTCCACTGTTGCGGAACCCTTGTAAGAGATCTGAGCAGTCAGCCTACTTTTGGTAAAATGATTACAAGCTCACTATAACAGATAGTGTTAGAGAGCAACAGAAACAAAACATAAAATAGATGGGGAACAGAGTAGCAGGCACTTAAAAGGCACTGCAGAAAGGAAAAAATAATGTTACATGGTCGCAGGCAGGATTCAATCATTTAAACAGTAAATTATTAGTGTTTGAATCACTTAGAGAACAACCTCGAGAATTTTAACTGTATGCCAACAAAACAAAAGCCTAAAGTCACTCATGATTTGCAAAGATAGACATGAAACAGCTGTTGAGCTTATGATGATCTAAGCCAAAAGACCAGTCCATAGCTTTTTATTTGGCCTTTCGATTCCCAGTCTCTGCTTTGAGAATAGATTTTGTAAGTAGTGCTTGTTGTCTACCACCTATGATCTGTTAATCACAGTATCACAGAACTGTAGGGGTTGGAAGGGACCTCAAGAGATCATTGAGTCCAAACCCCCTGCCAAAGAAGGTTCCTTAGGACAGACTGCACAGATAGGCATCCAGACGGGTAATGATCTGATATGTCAAGTTCCATGAATCAATTTCTTTTGAGTTCAAGAAACTGTTCCACACTGATAGATACCATATATCAAAATCTACCATCAGCCCCTTCTTGGGAGTTGCATCAGGCAAACCAAGGATTGAATGTATATATAATTTCTACTTATGTAGAAGTACACAGCATCAAGTCCACAATTCAAGTGCAAGTGTAAAGTCTTGCACCTGGGGAGGAATAACCGACTGTATCAGTACAGGCTGGGGGATGACCTGTTGGAAAAGAGCTCTGTGGAGAAGGACCTGGGGGTCCTGGTTGATGACAGGTTGGCTATGAGCCAGCAGTGTGCCCTGGTGGCTAAGAGAGCCAATGGGATCCTGGGATGCATCAGGAAGAGTGTGTCCAGCAGGTCGAAGGAGGTGATCCTCCCCCTCTACTCTGCCTTGGTCAGGCCCCACCTGGAGTACTGTGTCCAGTTCTGGGCTCCCTTGTACAAAAAAGACAGGGACCTTCTGGAGAGAGTCCAGAGAAGGGCGACAAAGTTGATTAGGGGTCTGGAACTTCTCCCCTATGAGGAAAGGCTGATTGAGCTGGGTCTGTTCAGCCTGGAAAAAAGAAGACTTAGGGGGGACCTAATTAGTGTTTATAAGTATCTTAGACATGGGATGCAGGGGGAATTGGCCAGCCCCTTTTCAGTGGTCTGTGGGGACAGGACAAGGGGCAATGGCTGTAAACTGGAGCATAGGAAGTTCTGCACCAACATGCGGAAGAACTTTTTCCCAGTGAGGGTGACAGAGCCCTGGGACAGGCTGCCCAGGGAGGTGGTGGAGTCTCCTTCTCTGGAGATATTCAAGTCTCGTCTGGACGCCTATCTATGTAATATGAGCTAGGGAGCCTGCTTTGGCAGGGGGGTTGGACCCGATGATCTCTTGACGTCCCTTCCAACCCCTACGATTCTGTGATTCTGTGATTCTGTGATCTGCTTGTTCTTGATCCCTATTTATGGATATTGTACAATGCGGAAAGAAAACCTTCCATTTCAAGTTTCACCACTTCTTACCTTAATCATTTTTCAAAATTCTTTATCAACACGGAATTATGTCTTGCATTTATAAAGTTTCTTAAGTGTTTGGGGAAGTTAACAGTCTTGGGAAGGTGACAGCATTTCATATAGGGGTCAGAGAAACACTTTGGATTATTAGATTCCCTTGAACAGACAAACTATCATAAACTCTGGGAAATTATAAACTGCAAATTATTCTCCCTTCTGAGTTTCAGCCACACTCAAGGCCCTGCTAGGAAGATCACTTTCTTCTTATCAAATCACAGAATCAATTAGGCTGGAAAAGACCTTTAAGACCATGAAGTCCAGCCATTAACCTAGCACTGGCAAGTCGACCATTAAACCCTGTCCCTAAGTGTGACATCTACATGTCTTTTGAACACCTCCAGGAATGATGTAACCACTTCCCTGGGCAGCCTGTTCCAATGATTGACAACCCTCTCAGTCCAGAATTTTTTTCTAATATACAGTCTAACACCCCACCCCCCAACGCAACTTGAGGTTATTTTCTCTCATCCTATTGCTTGTTACTTGGGAGAAGAAGCTCACCTGGCTACAACTTCCTGACAGGTATTTTTAGGGAGTGATAAGCTCTCCTTCAGCCTCCTTTTCTCCAGGTTAAACAACCCCAATTCCCCCAGCTGCCCTCATCAGTCTTGTGCTCTAGACCCTTCACCAGCTTCATTGCCCTTCTCTGAACATGCTGCAATGTCCTTCTTGTAGCAAGAGGCTCATACTGAACACATACTGAACACAGTACTGAAGGTGTGGCCTCACCAGTTCACTTCCCTCGTCCTGATGGCCATGCTATTGCTGATACAAGCCAGGGTGCTGTTGGCCTCCTTGGCAACCTGGACACACTAGCTCATATTCAGCCAGCTGTCGAGAAAAAGCAAGAATATCTTTGAACACAGCGTTAACTTGGTGATTGACTCAAGCCAATGCAGTTTCAGGTCAGAGACTGACAAGAGCAAAGCATAGCAATTAGCCAGTTCTCTTGAGTCTCTGTGAAACCTCAGAACCCCACAAAGGTCAGGAATCCTTCCATCCATTCAGATAGGAAGGACTCAGATAGGTTCTCATCAGACCACAAACATTACCTCCACTTAAGTTGCATTTGTATCCACTATTCCTGTAGCAATTATCCTCCTGTACTTTGAAATACTTAATTCAATTAGACAGATGAAGATATCAGGGGTTGTATAAATGCATGATGCAAAAGAAGTGTGCTAGAGGACCTCTACATCTTTGGATGTGGTTTTGGCAGATGTCCTGATTGCAAACACAATCTCTTTAATGTTCAAATTATGTTCTCTTAATGGTGTTTGCCCTCAGTACATTGGCTGTAATTTACAAGCTGTAAAGCCACAAATCCAGTTTGTGCCTGCTACTGTAGGTATTATTGCTCTATTAATACCTATTAAGTCTCTAAAATATATTAAAATTCACATTCAACATATTTTTCAGTGAATGTTTCAGGCTAATGTATATTAAATAAAAAGTCTAACAGTCAGGAAGCACATGACAGTGCCTAGAATCAAAAATGAAAAACAAAAATCTGAAGGTGTTTAAGAGACATAATAACATTTGCACCTGAGGGACAGGCTAACAAGCTAACAGGAACTGGTAGAAAGCCAACACTTAAAAAGATATTGCTGTCAGTATTAGTAAGTAAAATAAAATCCAAAACAATCAGAGGGTTACCATCTGTATACCTTAGGTTTCTGGAAGACATAAATAAAATATCATGCCTCGCTGGGTGCTAAGAAAACTTGGTTTTGTCCCTAAATTCTGCAAATAAAACCCCTGACATCACATCAGGGTTTTGAGTCCTTTTGATGGCACTTTGGAACACCTGCAGCTTTCCAGCTAACAGAGAACAAAATAAGTATCTTTTGAACCAGCAACATATCTACTATTAGCAAGAAGTGAATGAATAAACATGATCCCAAACATCCAGAAAGAAGAATTACACACAAAGATTGTTACTACACAGATCTGAAATTAATGATGGTATAAAGAGTCTGAGTGGACAAGTACAGCCAACTGAGGAGGGAAAGATGTGTGTGAGGAAGACACTGTACTGCAGTAGTTGTGAGCTTCCAAGATAAGAGATTGAAACCACACTGAGATTAGATTTCACTTGCCTGTTTCATGCATCTTGTAAAAAAATATGGTTTCACTGAAGAAGAACAAAAGAATACCTGATACAATGAATTTTCTAACTTCTGATCCCAAGTATACATAGAGAATGATCAAACATCATACAATTCATCAGGAAATTTATTCAGGGAGTGTTGTGTACCAAAAGATGACACTTTCCAAGCAGCACAGCTGGAAGACAACAGGCCTGCACTCTGTGTACATTCCAACACCCACTTCAGAGAGCACATTTCTACAGGATCACTAGAGCTGAATGTTACCAAATGTCCCTAATGACATCTCTCAGATTCTAAGAAATACTCACAAAAAAGGAAGAAAAACAATGAAGTCATCAAAGCAATACAAGAGGAAGCAGTATAAATACTAAAGCTGTTATTAAGGCATTGAAAATACTGTCTTCAATACAGAGATGCAGCTGACTTTGCCATATTTCTCCTATCTAATAAATACAGTTGAGTTGGAGAAAAGCATTAATATTGTGGTCACTGCTTTAGCAGGTTTGGACAATCTTTTTTCTCTCAACCTTCTGAAATGCTACCAATTCCATACCCCTTTATTTGTGGTTATTTACAGTTCCATAAAAATGCATCATCAGGAAAAAAACCACACCAATTTGTGCCAAAATTCTTGATTTTACCTGTTCTGATTTTTTTTGGCACAATCCTAATATCCTTTTCAGAAAGTTTTATAGGATATAGCAAGCTGAGGAAAAAATTCAGCTTTAATAACTAGTGCAAAGAAGACCTATTTAAATATCACATTTCATGATTCATATGAATTTGATTTGTTTCAACAGTGCATAGTACCATTTCCCCTCTACACTGAATAGCTCAAAAAGAAAGTCATTCCATGTCCATTTAGCACCATCTAGAAAGACTATCACACAGGAGCAGTTAGAATTTCCACAATCAGAAGACATGCTGCATAGTCAGCCTGCAGGGCTGGCTCATATTCCTTTGTAGCTCTTGTATATAAAACACTTTGTGATCGTAACTGAAACTCAGACATTCACAACAGCAATTTTAAAAAGAGTTTTGCAGACCAGTTATAAACTTCTGAGTTTTGCAGAACAGCTATAAAGGAAATTCACAGATGACAGAATGGTTGAGGTTGGAAGGAGCGTTGGAAGGTCATCTGATTGAACTCCCTTGCTCAGGCTGGGCCACCTACAGCTGTTTGACCAGAACCATGTCTGGACAGATTTCAAATGTAGCTCCAAGGATGGAAATTCCACAACATCTCTGGGCAACCCATGATGGCAATAGGTTACCCTCAAAGTAAAGAGGAGATCATCCTCAAAGTAAAGAAGTGAATTGGAATCACAGAACCTCCTGTGTTTCAGTTTGCGCCCATTACCTCTTGTCCTGTCGCTGGGCATCACTGAAAAGAGCCTGACTCCATTTTTTTGAATCCTCCATTCAGCTATTTATACACAGTGATGAGATGCCCCCTCAGCCTTTTCTTCTTCAGCTGCTTCAGCCTTTCCTCCTACTAGAGATGCTCCAGTCCATTCACCATCTTCATGGCCCTTTCTTGGGCTATATCCAGTTTCTCTGGTACTGGGGACCACAGCACTGGACACAGTACTCCAGACTAAACAGACAGAAAAGATCACTTCCCTTCATTTTCTGGCAACTCATAATGTAGCTCAGGATACCATTCACCTTCTTTGTGGCAAAGCCACAGTGCTGGTGCTCACCACAACACACAGGTCCTTTTCTGCATCTGCCCACTCCCCTCCACCACTCCAGTTTTGGCTTTTAGCATGTTTTATTGGGTTTTTTTAGCTTGCTAGTGCCAGTGCTAGCACATCTATGCAATCAGTTGCATCAACAGCAGCTAGGAATGATGGTAAAACACAATTTTGTATCACTACATTTCTGCTATTGAATTTTACTTTTAAAATAAATTATTAGTTGTGGTGCGGGCAACAGGACTGGAAAGTGAGTTCAAGCTCATAGAATCTAAATTTTATCTCCTCTTCAGTAACACATGGAAAGGCTTCTTTTTTCAAACAAATAAATAGGTATAAGAATATTCTTAGATGTAGAATCTCTATTTTGTAATCTCAAATTTTATCTCATCTGAACAGAGCTGGTATTGTTCAGCTCTCAAATGGAATAATGACTTTTCAAAACATTTACCATTTTATTTTATCCCAGTGACACACAGTAATAATCTTCTCCCTCTAAAACTGAATTGAAAAAACTTGCAAAAAACTTCCTTAAATACAAAATAATATTAAAAGAATAAGAAGTAATATTAAAACATCTGACAATTCTGAAGGATTTTTATAAACATACAAATGAGTCGAAGCTACAGGATGTTAGTCCCTACGGTTAAGGATATTTAAGCTTTAACATTTTACTTGGTAATGAAGCAAACATGTAGAATAATTACTGTCAAGCAATTAACACATTTTAGTGAAGAGGAAATGTATCATTTGCTTTAGGAAAAAAAAAAAGCAGTATGTGCTACAGTGATGATTACAGAAATTCAGTCCAAAATTCGCTGTGTTTTCTTTTAGAGATTATGGTGAAACATGTTTTAGGGTAACCTTCACAATTTTTTTAAGTTTATTTGAATGCAAGGCATTGGGCTTCTCTCTCTGAAGCAGCAAACAGTGAACATTTGCAATGTGCAGTCTTGGTAAACAGGAACGAGACCAGACAGGGCAAATAAGCACACATTCAAAAAAGATGGGTAACCCCTCTTCATTAAATAAAAGATTCAGCTTGTTGCCAAGGATGTTTGACTGAAGAACTAAGAATATCTTCTAGATTTTTCTGAGGTGTACAAAAGAACAGTGCAGCTACAGAGAAATACACAAAATCAAAGAACAAACCTTGGAAAATAGCCTGAGGAAACGCATCTCTCCCCTATATATAAATATCATCTCTTCTCTTCACAGGCTGACAGAAACAAGGATGGAATAGACGAAGCAATTGAAACAGAAGGTGATAAAAGGTTAGGTTAAAAAAGTATTTAAAATTAGAATAAAAAGCTTGGATACCAGAATGTTTGGCCATAGCTTGGGTTGATACAGAGATTATCTTTTTCCACTGCTAATAATTCTAAGAAAACTTCTTTTGATTAGAAGTTATACCTGACATCTAGGTATCCTACGAAAGGGCACAACTTCCAAAATGCCTTTTTAGTGGCAGCTTCAACAAAGTAAATCTGCCCTGAGGACTCACTACAATAGTCTTGGTGTGCTGGGTGTTTGCTTACAGCTCGAGGTCTGCATTGCAGCCATGTTCAGTGTTTTTCTATGTTATGTTCATAAGAGAAAGCTGCAAGAACTCTTAACCTGCAGAAATCCCTCGATCCCCAATTCTAGACCAATGCATCTTGAGCTGAGTGTGACCTCAGTGCTAAATGCACCTATGCAAATGTCACAAGGCTCAGAAAAATGCATGAAGGAGACTAATGGAATCTCATTCTTGGAAAGAATAAGGTTGCCTTCCTTATAATAAGTATTTGGTGAGCATGGGAAGCCCCAAGTCTTAACAAACAAAACTGTAGAGAGGTAGCCTGAGGAGATACTCAAAATGGTCCACCATGTATAGTGACTTCAGCAAAACTGCTGAATTGTTACTAGACCTTTTCAACAGTTGTCTCACAATTCTGCTCTGTCAAGTAGACTCAGTTTCACCACATGAAATCTGAATACAAAGTGAGTTTCTTATTGGTAAAAAAGGTTTATATCCACTGATTTTCACCAGCACGTCTCTCAGCAGTCACTTCTTACTTAGAACAGGGCTATGAGAAATAAGTTTGTTGTTGATTAACTTGCTCAGGGACACAGTATTTTTCATTGTCCATTACTCCTTCATGTCAGGAATATCTATTTCCATTCACTCAATAATTATTTTTCAATTAAAAAAGAAAAATCAGTATTAGTGAACCTTCATTTAAAAATGAACTCTCAGGAAAAACTCCTGAAACACAATGGGCAGGTCACTCAAGGCAAAGCTCTAATCGACTGTCAGGCTTCCTTACTCAGAGGGGGTATTCAAACGGTATAGAAAGGAGCACAGGGAATATCTGTCTCAAAGAAGGGAAGATGACAGATAGGTCAACATTCATTTAAGTCACACTGAAGATATCTTTAAAAATAGCTGTCTGTGGTTACAGAGTGCTACACCTCCCTCATTTATTTAATTCCTCCTCTCTGCAATATAAACCTAATTGTGGAAATGATCCATTCAGCACAACATAATTTAAGACTAATAGATTGCATTGTAGAGCTTTACAAAAGCCTCTGAGGTTTACTGTGCTGCTGCTGGCTCCTACAGGTCTTTAGAAGAGGACCGTTCGTACCAGCACCACTAACAAGTGAAAAGTCGGTCAGCCCTGCTTTTGCTTGGCACACTGCTGTCTTGGGTTTATTTTCATTGGCTGCATTTGGACTACAAGTGAATCATAACAGATACTAGATATGTAACCCTTGAGACATATGCTGTGTCATCAGCTGTGGGCCAGAGCATCGGATTCACTACATCAAACTGACATGTTCTGCCAACATTCATCAGCCTGTATAATTCCATTGTATTATGAGATGTCTGAGAAAATATAAAGAATTAACTGTCATGATCAAGCTAAAGAAATGCAAAACTTTGAATTCAGATACTGCTAATTACAACAAACTTGTAATAAGAAGAAACTCAGATATACAGTCTTTGGGACAACTCTGTCTCTATGTTGCCTGAGGACCAGGTAGAAAAGACAAGATAACTGTAAGTAGGGTCCTGGAGCAAATTATCTGACCTATACACTCCAATAATATAGAATCATAGAAAAGTTTGGGCTGGAATGGACCCTTAAAGGCTATCTATTCCAATATCCCCTTCAATGAGATCAGGTTGCTCAGAGCCCCATCCAGCCTGTCCTTGAATGTTTCCAGGCATGGGGCATCTACCACCTTTCTGGGAAATTAATTTCATTGCTTCACTGCCCTCATTGTAAAAAATGTCTTTCTTATATCTAGTTTAAATCCACCCTCTTTTATTTTAAAACTATTGCTCTTTGTCCTAGTGCAACAGGAACTACTAAAAAGCCCGTCCCCATCTTTCTTTCAAGCCCCCTTTAAGTACTGAAAAGACGCAGTAAGGTCTTCCCAGAGCCTTCTCTTCTTCAGGCTAAACAACCCCAACTCTCTCAGCCTGTCTTCACAGGAGAGGTGCTCCACGCCTCTGATCACCCTCATGGCCCTCATCTGGACTCAGTCCAACAGGTACATGTCTTTCCTGTACTGGGAGCCCAGAGCTGAACACAGTACTCCAGGTGGGGTCTCACCAGAGCCGAGGGGCAGAATCACCTCCTCTGACCTGCTGGTTATGCTGCTTTTGATGCAACTATTGATATGGTTGGCTCTCGAGGCTGCAAGCATACATTGTCATGTTGAGCTTTTCATCAACCAAGACCCCCCTGCAAGTCCTTCTCCTCAGGGTTGCTCTCAATCCCTTCTTTCCCCAACCATGTTGATACCAGAGGTTGCAGCAACCCAGGTGCAGGAGCTTCCACTTTGCTTTGTTGAATCTCATGAAGTTCACATGGGCCCACCTCTTGAGATTGACCAGGTCTCTTTGGATAGCATCCTGTCTCTCCAACATGCTAACTGCACTATTCAGCTTGTGTCATCTGCAAACTTGCTGAGGGTGCACTCGATTCAACTGTGTCATTGATAAAGATAATAAACTGCACATGAGTATATACCCACAAGCTGCTAGAACACCACAGTTTAAGGACACATTCTGCTCGGTTCACCATTCACCATGCCAGTGCTCTCTTCCCATCCATTAGCACTGCAGTAAAGGCTGCCCCAGATGTACAGGCAGAGAATCCTAAGTATTCAGACCACATCTTTGGCAAAAAAGAGTAATTTTCTCTCTTATACAATAAATCTCCTGGTTTTTACTTTTCCTTTTTATCCTACCATGGCACTGTTTGCTGCTCTGGAAGACAGTGATCTGACCACTTGTTCAGCCATGTGGTCACACACTCAGCCACTGCAAGTCACCATTTTGGCAAGCTCTTAAATGTTCTCTCTCTTCAAATTAATATTGCTTATCACATATCAGTCAGATCATACTGACCACGCTTCAACAACAAAGCCTTCCTTCTTCTCAGACACATGGGAATATTGCCACCATGTTAATGACTTGTACCTTTTGAGTTCATTATGAGCAGCACAAAAGCTACAGGAGCAAGAAGTGTCTCTTGAAAAGTTCTGAAGGTTGTAGTTATACAGCTCTGCAATACCATAGTCTTATTGCTAACAACAGGCCATAAGCTTTGTACCCAATTTGCAAGGATTCAGGCCTGAGGCATGTCAGCCTTGTTCTGCCTGAACACATCTTTGTTTTACTTGGCATAGCTGTGTTTGCAATGCCTCCAACTGACCAGCTGTGTGCTGCTAATTCATTTTACTTTTGGTTTCCTTTGTATAGTACAACCATAGCTTTACAAAGACAGCAGTAAAAAGCAGCTACTCTATGCAGAACGAGATACTTATGACTAACATAATGACGTAGCTTGAGGAGTTTTAGGCTTGGTCTGATAGCAGATGCCTTAAGAAGTGGAGACACAGTACGCAGTGTAAAGGAATACAGGTACGGGCTAATAAAAGATGAGGCACAGACAGTATAGGATGGTAAGAGATGAGGTAAAGGTGACTATAAACAACTCACCCATGATGAGCAACACAACTCAGACCTGGACAAAACTGGGTTTAGGTGTAGCTAAGAGAACAAAGAAGGCATATGCAGTATATGTAAAATGCATTATACGTTATAAATTCAGATGCATCCTGGAGCTGCAGACCAATGAGCTGAGACCTCGCTAAGGTGGATCCCTTAACGAGGAAGGTAGAACCACTGACATGAACATCCTATTCCTCCTGGAGCAGGACTCTAGATGCTGGCAATTGGTGGTAACAACCCCCACCAGAACAAAACCACTGACCTTGGGACACAGAAGGGCAGTGAAAGGGTGAGCATAACCCTCTACAATGGGGAGAAGCTAAGAAGTAACTGTAAAGCAACTTTAACTCCATTATTATTCTTTCATTTTCTACAACAGATCTAGAATAATAATTCATGCTAAGATTTCAACTATACTAATTTTAAAAATCATATATATATACTTTATATATGCAGACATATATATAAATAAAAATATGTGCTTCCTCTTTCTAAACAAGATTTTGAGCCTAGCAGACTACCGATTCCATTGCCCAGCTTAAGTCCCAACACTACCTATATTTGCTTGCATTCTACCAATGCAGATGAAGGCAGATGAAAGACAGTACTGGAGCTGTCAGCTGGAGCTGATAGTACTGGAGATTTACTGGATTTAGTAAATCTAAATCTTGAGTAATACCAAATAAGTCCAGTTACAGTTGAAGTCACGGAACATCACATAGTGATGCTGGGAAAGAAAGAGATGAGGTCAAAATATGACAGTGGGCAATTCAATCAATTATGGAAGCAAAACCTTAATAGATGTAAGCTTTTTGTTTGGAAGAAAATTTGAGGACCCAAATGTCAAAGATTTTAAAATGAGTAGTTTCACTACAATTTCACTACAATTCTCACCATCTCCTGTTGACAACAGTTGAACAGAGAGGATTCCTATGATTTAGCTTCCTGCAAGTCAAGAAACAAAATTAGAAGACTTTTCTTTCTAGTTGCTGTTGTCTACGTAGACAAATTGAACAATGAAACTTTCATGAGAAGTTTTCAAATTCAAATGAAGAACTCACACAGTCAAAACCAAATATTCTTGAGTGTTTTCCTCTTTTCATGTGTCCTGAAATGTAGTCATTCAGAATTGTCAGTTCTTCCTAGAAGCAGGACAGAATTCATACATGCTAAATTGTGTGTATTATTCAGTTTGGGGAAGTCAATGCTAGAAGCTTTCTTGGTTTTAGCAGGGCATGTTGTTGGCCTTTCTTCTTCAATGAACATAATTCCCTAAGTACCTGATTTAGTTGTCAAATTTCTTGATACCAAATACCAATAATCAGGCAGTAATTCTGCAAGTTACAACGACTCAAGGAAATAGCCTTTAAATAAATTGATCTGTGACTGTAAACAAAAATTTCCTTATGGAATAAAATGAATTATTTGATCCTATGTCAACATTTGATTATTGAGGGATATGACATGGGACTGGGAAATTATTCAGAGTACAAAATGTGTAAATCAGGCTACAGAATACGCACACAGTGCATCCACCTGAGAAAGTACTTGTACTCAGGTGACTGCAGAAAGTAGCAGCAAGTACAAGTATTAGAAGGCAGAATACTATATAATCTCAGGTACTTCACTTCCACCAAGCAAACTGAAGGAGAGGCCTATAAAAATCACAATTTAGATTAAATCACAGAGTCAAAAGTTAGCTGTAGTTAGTGTTTCAGGACTGTGAGTACCAAACTTTGTGGAATCTTTTCCAAATAGATAAATAATAAGGACAGCTATACCTGTTGGTTTGATTTTTGCACAGGTTACAATAACAATTACAAGCATACAAGAAAAAAAAAAGATACACACCTTGAAGGGTAGCAGTTATGCACAAAATTGGAACTCAGGAGATCTAGGTCCTATTCTCAAATATGTTGATTATTTGCTGAATGATATTGGGCAACTTATTTTTAGTTTCTGTGTTCCCTAAATATGCTTTATATTGTCTATCCAGGTTTAAACCATACAGAAATTATTCATGGCAGAGCTGGCTCTTGCTACGATGGGAAACACAATGGACCCTGATCTCAGTGGAGTACATCTATATACTAATGCCATAAATTATTTAGCAGCTTAGATAATGAATCTTCTGTGGCAGTTAATTGCCCTACATGTAGGAAAGAGCTGATGCATTTTACAACAGAGAGGATTGCTCTCTGTTTTTCCAACACAGGGGATTCCACCACCATGTCATTTACAGCCAGGGAGAAGAGAAAAAAAAACAAGCCCAGTGAACTCTAGGAAAGAAACAGATCACCAAATCCCTGTTTGGATTTGTCTTGGTTGTTACAAGCTGTAGACACATTTACCTGTCATCTTGTAGTTACTGGGGAGACATCTACTCTCCTCTGCTGCCCAACATCTAATATTCCACTTTTCACTGCCGCAAAAAACAACCACAAAATTTGCTTCAAAATTAAAAGTACTAAAAACACATTAAGAGAAACACAGTAGGAGTAATTAATTATACTCTATTTCTCAACAAAAATAATGCCATCACGTATGAATGGACACTACACTATCACACCAAACCAGACAAAATATAAACAATGATACTTCAAAACGTGCTTCAAATAAAGTCCAAATTATTTCCATGACATTCAATGCATTCTAACAATTAAAAATTGTAAGACATTTCTGTAAAAATATATTAAAATAGGTTACTTAAATTGTAGATGGGTTTTACACTACTAAAATTCAAAATAATTATGACAATTCATATGTAATTGGATCAGGATCAGCATATCAAGGTTTAGTTTAAATGAAGTGGTTTTAGATAAAATATCAGTGCAATCAGTTCTATTGGCAGCCATATGTACTGTGGCTATATTACTTTGCAATCTATTATATTTAACCATACTGCATTCCCTTTCTTCATTCTAGCAGAAGAAAACTAATACTGAACTAGAATAGTAATTAATTTTTAGTGGCAACATTGCAGGAAATGAGTCATCTATGGTGATTCATGGTGGAAACTGTAATTACCTGGTGGTACCTTAAGAATCCTATGTCTTGACCCTCAAAAGACCTTTACTATCACTACTGTACCATTGTATAGACATAAAGATAGTGTCTGATGACTTTCGATATTACATATATATAAAAAAAAGATTATATAAAAAAGTAGATATATCTTTTAATTTATTTTTTTTTTAAACTGCCCATTGGGTCTTTTTTCACTGCTTCACAATTCAGGATGTTGAAGTCACACAGTGGAGGTGAAATAATAGACTTGAACTGCTAGGAAAGGAATTCCAGTTAGCTATTTATAGTTACAAACCACTGGGAAAAAACAAACCAACCAACTAACACCAACCTATGAAGAGTACACAACACACATCTGTATCATATCAGAAGCCATGTCAGTTGCAAATAATGACTATTAACACATCATGCAAGCATTAGAATTTGATACCATCCAAATGTAAGCAGAAAAATTCCTTCTAAATATAAAAATCATATTGATGGTGTTTAATCTGTTTCTCATTACAGTACATATATTTTCTGTTTGGTCATATCATACAGCTCTTTTTCTTCCCATAGAAAACATACATGGACATAAATAAGGTTACAGGCTTTGAAATATGATCCCAGAGAGCCTGACTATGCAGCAATTCTTTTCTTTTAAAAATCTAAGCATAGAAGATATGTACTGTTGGGAATTGTGTTTTCCTCCTAATGTATAAACCCAGAAGTATCTTTCCCAATAATCTCCTGTAAAGTGCTTATGCTGTAAACAAAGCAAAAGTATTATCCTGAAATATCATGTGAGGTCTCTTGAGGGTGAAGCTGTCCCACACTGAAATTCCATCTGGATGCTATACAACGAGCAAAGGTTGCCTCTTTGGTAATCAGACAGCATCAACTGAAGTACAGGTAGGTTGACTTCATTAAGAACATTTCTGAACCCATTATTCAGAATCACAAGTTCTCTTTATCTGGACAGTTCTTTGTTTCCCTTGGATAACACAGATACCTGTGGAGGAAAAATCAGTAGTTAGTATCTATTGGAGGTTAAGAATTCCCCACTATTCACAGTCACCAGGTAAATCAGTAGAAAGATGATGACATCAAAGAACCTCAGAAGTCTATCAAAAGAAATATGTTAGTTTAGAGTTTACAACAGAGTTTGATGGAGAAATCTCTGGGTGAAATTCTATCATTTGTGTTACACACAGGGAATTAGTTAATATAATGATCCTCTGACTCAAATTTATGGACTAGTCTGCACTGCACACAAATAGAATTAGAGCAGCATGGTGCAAAGGTCTCCCACAGCTAATCAATGAGGCCTGAATGCAACATAATGTATTTGTGGTCCAGCTTTAACTTATGTTGCTGATGTAACATCTCCAGAGACTTCAGCGCTATGGAGAATGAGTTGAAAGAAAGTCTTTAACATCACTTCTTTCTCCTTTTCTAATTCCTCTTTAGCCTGCTGCATAGAAAATTAGCACAGCAAGTGATGGAGCTGCTTCAGCTTTATACAGGTGAAAATTATCTCATAATCAAGTTGTACCATATTGATATATTACACATGAAGCCACATTAGCTGTAGTCACACCAGTAAAATTTTTAGTCATTCATATTAAGCATATTTTCTATGTCTTGAATGAGAACTTGTGCGATATAGTTAAGAATATTTAATGAAAGCTTTGTGTGACTTTTTACATCATAAACCAACCCCCCTCCAGAAGTTTCCTTATGTGAAATCCCCACACAGTTCACTGAAACCACTAACTACACTACAGAGACTTTTCTATTTAAGTTAATAAATAACTTGTAGTGGATATGGGCAGCTGTCCCTCTGTGAGGACCAGCACCGGGTGATAACGGTATCCACACTTTTCTTCCAATATAAAAAAGAATACTGTGAACTCAAGTGCTCCAGCTGCCAGAGTGATGCCATGAAAAGCCAAAATAACTCAATAGTCGTGGTCACTATTAAGCAAGTATTCTTTATTGCAGCACTGGGTGCACAGGGGATTCTCTCCTCCTAGTATGTGCTCTGAACAAGTTAGTTGCACTGCTTATATGCAGGTTATACACACATATTCACCACCTTTCTGAGAAATTAACATATTCATTACTTTTCCAGGAACTCATTTTCATAGGTTTCCATCCTTTCCTGCATGCATACTACAGTCTTTAGGTGACCTTCAAGGATCCCAGTGGTTGTTTACTTCATTCACTCACCTTCATCACTGTGTTTTTGCCATAAACAATTGCACTTACCTTCCTCCTCTTGTTTACCAGAGCCACATGACTAGTCTTGGGGCCTCTTGTAGCCTTAAGTTTTCTTGTTCTCTGAGATAGTCCCACTAGAAAGCTTACAATGTGCTGGTACACACATTACACAATACCACTGCTGCAAAATGCGTTACTAGTATCTACAGAAGTCTGGACAGTAAGTCTCCACTGGATTCATTGCTGCATAATATGTTGTGGACACACACAAAACTCCAGACACTAAGTCCCTGCCAGATTCAGCCCTCTCTTCAAGAGGATCCCTTCTGTCTGAGCTTTCGAGCTTGATTCCGGTGGTTCTGTGTGTCTCCCTTTCTACTGTCTGCCCTTACTGCAAGCCATTCCCTTCACCTGGTCAGTCCCAGCCACAGCTGGTTCTTCCTTTTCCCCATACCAGTCTCCTTTCCAGGATTTCTAAGTACTATCTCCTGCTTATTCTTGGCTCTGTATTAGAGGTCTAGATTAGATTACCTACTGCTCACTTCCTACCCTCTATCTCATCAGTTGCTACTTACTATTTCTTTGACCTTAAGATGATCAGACAGACTCACTTTCTGTCTGATGTCTAGACTGATCTGATGATACTTTAGGGTCTATTAAGGCTACTGTTAAGCATATACTTACTGTGATTTTTCAAAATTATAACTTGGTTACATTGGCATTAATTTCTAAGAGAAGATTAAAAGTTATATCTGGAACCTTCTTGGTCAAATTTTAAATCCTTGCTCTAACACACAAGTTATTAAAGAAAACATCACTAGAATGTTTTTATTACAGGCAAGCGATGTAGGGTAAAGCTTCATGTTTTCTGTGCCTTCATCCAGTGCTATAAAGGCTAAAATCTTTCATCTCCTTCCATGGCACAGATTTCTAGAGCTACTGGACTCCATGGAAACATGGAAAACTCAGGAGATCAAGGTGTTTCACAGATAGACCATCTCAGTAAGACAAACAGCTATTCTTTTTACATAATTTTCAGATGATTGGTCTTAATTAAAAATTTCAAATCAGTTTTCAAAGCTAGGGCTGATACTTTGATGATGCCTAAGAGTTACCCTATCTTTATAGAGTATCATGTTAGAAACATGAAGATGTGACTTTTCTTTGTAGGTAAACACAAGCTCTGCTAGCAAAAAGGCAGTCTTTCAGGACAAGGGACACAACTACAGTATTTAGAGGAATACTGTACCTGTTAGTACCACCCTGACATCCTAGAATGTCGATGTAACAATGTGCAAATCCTCCCCTAGCCTCAGTCATGAAGGATATCTTGAGACAGTTAAAGAGGATTTATCTTCATATGGCCCTGATTACTGAAACTGAGGCCAATCCAGTCTTCCATTTCTTTGAAAACCTTCAGACTGTCTTTCACTTAACCTAAGAATTCCCCAAACTCCTTTCAACAGCATCTCAGCTAAACTGCTTTAGCCAGACCAAACCATTAAAGCCTTAACATAAAAAGAAAACTTCCTCTTCACTTCAACTCAAAGTGTTTAGTTCACAGCAGCTGTATAAGATTCAGGACCGCTACAGCAAGACTGATTTCCAGGTTACAGGGATCTTTCTGAACTACCTTGAGCAATGCCTTCTTATTTGATGTTATTTGACAGACTTTGTGTATGTTCTGTACCAGAACTCAGCAAGCAGGTATCCCAGACACACAGAACTCAGTCTCAAAGTAAATCTTTTCTTCAAACCGGTCGAAAGACCTGTTTCAGAACTGCAAGAGCGAACCCATCTTATCTCAGCCAAACAAGTCTGTGATGACAGATGCTTCTACTCAAAGATGGGAAGCTCATATAAGAATGTCTGAGAGCTCAGGGCATGTGATCTCTGCAAGGGATCAGAGCCATCTGTGTAGTGTTGAAAACAGTCGTTCTCACAGTCCAAATGCTGACAGACAGCTTCATAAACATGTGCTTTTTTTCTACAGCCAATGTGGATTTCAGGCGTTTCCACCATCAGACCACCACTTCACTTTGTATATTCATCACTGAACTGTATCAGTGACTCAGTATCTACCAGTCAGTCAAAATCCAAGCCAGATGCTCCTTCATTTTTTCCAACAAGAGGTGAAATGCACCTTTCCACATCTCTCATTGCTAAAGAGAATCTTCAGCTGAGGTGAGAGGTTCTGCGTCAATGACAGTCCTACCACATGGCCAGATTATTTTGGTATTTGCACCAGATGGGTGTCTGGTTCACTTCTCCATTCTGCACAATGCAATCTCATGAACTACAGCCAGGTTCTACATCTAAGTCTTTTATACCTAGCAGCTCCTATACTAGCTAAATCTAGCAGTTTTGATGCTGACGAACTGCTGGAGCAATAAACAGTTTCTGCTACAGTTCCTATCGTTCTGAATCACACTGAAAAAAGCCTAAAATAAAGACTGACTTACTAACCAAAGTGGGAAAAGTGCTTGACTATGGTATTGTAACAGGAGAAAAAATGCAAATCCTTTTTTTTGTGTTATTAGATTACTGGCCATCAATTAAGTGACCAGAACATCCCTGCAATTCTCTAAAAATCCAGTTAGCAGTAAGTTTTTTACACTTGACCATCTGATTTCAAGTTCAACAAAAGCAAGTGTAAAGTCTTGCACCTTTGAAGGAACAACCATTTGTATCAGTACAGGCTGGGGGATGACCTGCTGGAGAAGAGCTCAGTGGAGAAGGACCTGGGGGTCCTGGTAGATGGCAGGTTGGCCATGAGCCAGCAGTGTGCCATGGTGGCTAGGAGAGCCAATGGGATCCTGGGGTGCATCCGGAGGAGTGTAGCCAGCAGGTCAAAGGAGGTGATCCTCCCCCTCTACTCTGCCCTGGTCAGGCCCCACCTGGAGTATTGTGTCCAGTTCTGGGCTCCTTGGTTTAAAAAGGACAGGGATCTCCTGGAGAGAGTCCAAAGAAGGGCTACGAAGATGATTAGGGGCCTGGAGCATCTCCCCTATGAGGACAGGCTGAGTAAGTTGGGACTCTTCAGCCTTGAGAAGACTAAGGGGGGACCTAATTAAAGTCTATAATTATCTTAAGCAGGGGATGCAGGGGGAATCAGCCAGCCCCTTTTCAGTGGTCTGTGGGGACAGGACAAGGGGCAACGGCTGCAAGTTGGAGCACAGGAAGTTCCGCACCAACATGCGGAAGAACTTTTTCCCAGTGAGGGTGACTGAGCCCTGGCACAGGCTGCCCAGGGAGGTGGTGGAGTCTCCTTCTCTGGAGATATTCAAGACCCGTCTGGACGCCTGTCTGTGCAATATGAGCTGGGGAGCTGCTTTGGCAGGGGGGTTGGACCCGATGATCTCTCAAGGTCCCTTCCAACCCCTACGATTCTATGATTCTATGATTTTGACGTGCACAGCTGCTAACACCCTAGGTCTAAGGCACACTTTTCCCTAGTTTAGAACTCATCATTTCTCTGGAGCTCCACTGTACCATTAACAGGAAGTCTAGCACATGTGTCTTCTGAGTCCAGCCAATATTGGTGTGGCTGCAACAACTCAGTAAAAATTATGTCTCTAGCAAGCATGAAAAGGTGCAGTGTGGCTATCATCATGTGCAGTGGTGATCTCTACCCAGCAAGTGTCTTTCAATCAATCTCTTGGCTACCCATTTCGTTGTCATCGGAACACTCTATGTTCATCAGCAACAAGGATTAGTCACTGTCTTACCCTAAGAGTTGGATGAAATTGAAGCTAGGATCAATAGCTACCCCATGTTGTGGGTTTTTTCCTAACTTCTGTAGTCGTGGCTTGGGAAAGGTAGGCCAATACTGCCTCTCAGTGGAAGGACAGCTAACTCCAAAGATACAAGGAATGCTAGTCTGTGGAAATAGGGCTACATGTTTACAGTGCTACTCAGACCCTTAACTGAGAGCCACCAGAACTGCAGGTGGGCAATTCAAAGACTCCTGCAGCCACGGATGTTTGGAAGAAAAAGAAGTACTGCATTGGGAGACTTGTTTTACCTCCTTGGGAAGAAGTACAACTGGACAGATTCCTGGTATGACACTAATTGACATTGCTGGCCAAAACAATCATCTTCTATATATATAAGATTACAAGAATCAACAGGGAAAGCCATTTGGAAGAAGAAAACAATTAATAGAAAATACCAGGCAACATTAGCAGGAAGTGGTGCCAGAATGGAATAAAAAGTAGCAGAGTGTCTTAAATCAACTAGATATCACTAAAGTCAAAAAATCTACTTTTGAGTCCAGGAGCACTGGAGCTGTGTACTTTTATTTACTGCCTAGTTTGGTATGCTCTAGAACATTAAAAAAAAAACTTTAACTCAGCTAAATACAAATTGGAATCCTTTAGTCATGTAACACTATTAAAGAGGTGCATTAATGTTGAAGAACAAATAGATAACACAGTAAGAATTTGCAGCTAGAAAAAACTCCATGAAAGCATTTCTATTTTTGAGCAATGTACCCATGTACTATAGACCTAATACAAATGAGGCAAAATTTGGAATTTGCTGTCATTCCTGAGCTATATTATCCTTCTGTGAATAATACCTTGAGCTATTCTTTGAGTAGTTAAAAATGTATAGCTATCATTAAAGCCAGTCTTGACAGTTTTCCTCTTCATGAAATAGATCTAACTACACAAACGGTTGCTTCTCTAATACTAAAACTTGAATGACACTGCAGAAGATTGAACAAAGTTATGAAAATTATAAGTGACAACACATCAATACATGCACTTGATTATAAAGACTATTTCCTTGTATCACAACCATGTTTTTTCCCTACAAAATGAATGTTGAAAGATTTGTGTCAAACAGACCTCTGGTCATACGACCTTGTTCTGGTTTTGGCTGGGATAGAGTTAATTTTCTTCATAGTAGTTAGGATGGAGCTGCTTTGGATTTGTGCTGGAAGCAGAACCAATAACACAGGGAAGTTTAGTGTGTGAGCAGTGCTCACACAGAGCCAAGGCCTTTTCTGCTCCTGACACCACCCCCCCAGTGAGTGGGATGGGGTGCACAAGGCGTTAGGAGGGGACATAGCTGAGACAGCTGACCTCAACTGACCAAAGGGATATTCCATACAATGTGATGTTATGCCCAGCATATAAAACTGTGGGAAGAAGGAGGAAGGGCAGGACATTGGGAGCGATGGTGTGTGCCTTCCCAAGTAACCACTGCACATGAAGGAGCGCTGCTGTCCTGGGGATGGCTTCCCTGCCTGCCCATGGGAAGTGGGGAATGAATTCCTTGGTTGGCTTTGCTTGTGTGGCTTTTGCTCTACCTAATGAACTGTGTTCATCTCAGCCCATGAGTTTTCTCACTTTTACTCTGCTGATTCCCCCTTCCATCCCACTAAGGGATGCATAGTGCTGAGCTGCTGGCTGGGGGTTAGACCATGACAGAGCTATGGCACTCAGCTAAACACAACTCCTGTCTCTGATCAGCGCTACTTATGTTTATTTATAACAAATCTTTTGTCATATAACTGAGTTTCTGCTTGGATTAAGTCTCTTGATGCAATTTATTAAAAATAGATTTCTGCATCAATTTGGGTATTACATGTCTACTGCAATATAAAAAAAGCACAATCAAAGTTTGAAACCAATATTCATTGTCCTATTCATAACCAGGCTCACAAACAAGGAGCTTCCCTCTTGTGCAGCATAATATTAAATCAGAAAAAGAAAAAAAAGAAAGAGTGTCACAATGGATGTGATGGAGTAACTTTGAAACATTACAGGGTTGGGGTTTTTTATGCATGTTTACCAAATTTCTGTATAAATAAGCAATACAATCAGAGTGTTGAGTAATTTCAGGAGATTAGTGATAAATGGGCACAACTTGATTGCTCAAGACAAAGCTGAGGGTCATTATTCTCAGCTGGTCATTAATCCCCCTGAAATGATGGTATTGAGATTGTAATTGCTACTATAATGAAAATGGGGAAAAAAGCATGACATTCTTCTGATGAAGCTGTCTCAGTTTCTAAAGAATTCATGTTGCTCTCATCACTCAATCAAGTTGCTTGAATAATTTTTAACCCTTTACACAGCTTATGCTTCTACAATTTTCATGTCATCACATCACTCAAGGTTTGGTTTCACATCATATATTCCTGGAATTCTAGGGGCACAGCAAGGGGCAGCAGTGATGGGAAAGAAAGCCAATGCACATAAATTCTCCAAACCCACAAAATTAAAAAAATATATTTTTAAAAAATGTTTTCTCTATGAAGTGTGCTTGCTCCACAAGGTAGGAGATTGTATTATTATGTTATATGGTATCTAGCTGTTTATTCTGCATTTAGTAGTGCTTTTAGCAATAGCACACTTGTCCCACGTTGTTGCATAGCAGCTGTGGAACTCTTTGTTCACAGAATTCACTGTGTTGTAGCCTTACAACATATGAAACCAACACTGTCAAGTTAATTTGATTAGAAATCATGAAGAAATTTGGCCCTAAAATGAAGAAACATCTTCAAGATTTGCAACTTCACAAATAAAGTTTGTGGTATTCTGATTCTAATGACTTTTGAGCCCTTGGAATTCTTTTTATCACATTTCTATCAGAAGAGATAGAAACTTATTACGGGCAGAAGGGAAGGCAATTTGTTTCCTGCTAGAAATACAGCCATCCCCTTTCCACTGTGACCCAGACATGCTGCACCTTTACAACTTCCCATCTTAGAAACTGAAGAACTCAGTGTAAACTAAAAGCTTTTAAAATAGGCTAATAAAGTTAAAAAAATAGGTGTATTGCCCTATGTGTTACTGAAGCAAACAAGACAGAGATATTCATACTCCTACTTTTTCCTAAAGCTCTTCTGTGAATGCTTTTCTAAGAAGGGGAACCCAGGAAAGCTGCAGGATGTACTGAATTTCTGCTGGAAAATTTGCAGTTGCTTCTGAAATGTTTCACTATATAATAGAGAAGAAGTAGGGCAAGGCTTAAACCACTTTTAGGCAAGAATGGGTGATAGGATGTTGCTCTGAGGGCTGCAAACCGAATTCTGTGTGGTGGGTAATGGGTGGTCACTGATAAGTGATTTGCAGCACAGCTTGGGAGTGATTTGTCCTTCCAGCTTGCTTAAGCTCTTTGAAGTGTTTGAGGTGAAACCTAATGATTCTGTGTCTGCTAGCCAAATGAATCATTCAGTACTGGACAGGTATCAAAACTGGGCTAGGTGGCTATTTGGGGAGACTCTGAGGGGGAAAAAAAAAAGCTTAAGTTCTGAAAGCTCCGAATGACACTGAGTAGAACACACTTGAGAAAACATGTCAAGACCTCTTGAAATAGAGACATGTTTTCAACAGGCAAGGCCAAAACATGGTCTGTCAATTTTCTGGAGAGAAAGAAAAATAGTAATGCTATTTGGGAGTAGAACCTTGTCTGGAAAAACAGCAATGTAGTGGTGATAGTGGAACCGAACATAATTGCGCATCACAGCAGGTAACAGGATTCAAAAGCACAGAGAAAAACCAAGGGCAGGTAGTGCTGCTGGTGAGAGACCAACAACTGGGCTGCAGGATGGCTACTCTGTACCTGCCAGCTAAAGCCAGGAGGTGCTAGAGTGAGACACGCAGGTAGTGGAGTGGGTCAAAGTCTACAACAGAGCCTGTGACATGCACACATTAACACTCCTAAACAAGGAGGAAAAAAACTAATCAAATCTACTTCTAAGGAGATTCACACCTATAAGGAGATTTTACTCTATTCCTTACACCCACTCCAAAATCAATTTCATCTCTGCTACAAGTCCCATGTTTAAAGCACTGACTGCAGATAACATTATCAGTGATGCTCTAAATAGTTGCTTGGCTCAGGGGAAACACAATGAGACTTGCTCCTGGGAAAATCCAATATGTAGCATAGCTACCAACATAAAGGATGCTGAGCATCCACTGGCCTTCTCCAGTCAGTGTGTGGAAATGTACTGCTTACTCTTTTCCCTGTTTCCTTCTGCAGGATAAACATAGCATAGAGGAGACCACCTTACACTGTACTGTCATTCCATGTGGCTATGAAAAAATGTCTCCTCTAAAATATTTTTTTTTTTAATGTAGGAAAATAACTTGAGATTCTACAGAATCTCTAGGGAACTCCAGCACAGCTGAAAAAACCAGTTGTCCTAAATAAATCAGGAAAAGCAATGTTAATGATTTTACTGCTGATAGTCTCTAGTGCATTTCTGTGGCACTCTGGTGTCACATGCTGAAAGCACCAGCATATCTGCCAGTTACATTTACAGAGATGGGACATAGAGAAACAGAGCGAAGCCAGACCAGGGGAACTTCAGGTTGGACATTAAAAAAAGGTTCTTCACTAAGAGGGTGGTTGGTCCCTGGAACAGGGTCCCCAGAAGAGTGGTCACAGCACCAAGCTTGTCAGTTCAAGGAGCGTCTAGACAAAGCTCTTAGTCATATGGTTTAGTTTTAAGAGGTCCTGCAAGGAGCAGGGAGGGAGTTGCACTCAAAGATCCTTATGGGTCCTCTCAACTTGACATAGTCTATGATTTCCATTAATAGATATCTTATTTTTACAGTAGCTTGTGTAAAATACTCCAGTCCATATTCAGCACACACCTGCCGCTCCATTTAATGTTAATGACATGCTTTTTTTGCCAGCTTGTGAGATAAATGCCTATAAAACTACAACACATTTATACATTTATAGTAAGACTTGCCAGATCTTGATGCAAAAATTAGAGCTTTTTTTTTTTTTTTTAAGTTGTGTGATATTTTTTTTCTACAGCACCAAACTTGGAAGCATGTGATTAGGACAAAAATTTAAAATACTTGAAAACACTTATAAACAAATTTGTTAGACCTCATGGCTGAAAAAGTGATTTGTAAACATGATTGAAGTATACCCTGAAGGTTTAAAGAGTGAATGATCATTTTATTTTGGGAGAGCTGAATCATGATTTTTCAATCCTTACAGCTGGCAGCTGCAAGACACTTGTAAGCTGGAATTCCAATTTAATGACTAGCTATAAAAATATTCAGACTAACATTTAAACTTTTCAAGCTAGAGCCTATCCATACAGAAAAGTTTACAGAAATAATAAATAGCTGAAAAATAGCACTGAGGCACCAGGAACTATGAATTCTTAAAACCCCTTAATATCTGCATAAGGGGGCTGAGGTATGGGGTGGGTGTATGTATTAGAAAAACCTGCTGCAGTCACCTGGGCTTTAAAATGAAGGAACAGACTTACTTGATGGAAGTTGTGAACTTTTTTTGCACTACAGAATATCCAAGATAATAAATAACAGCTAGCAGGTAAAAAGAATGAGAAATGCTAAACCTATGTTGTGGACTCTAACAATATTTTTCATATATTTTCTTTCTTGTGTTCCTCAAAGGCTTCCTGCAGGAATGATATACCATCTCTAGGAGAAAGAATTTGCCTGTTTCAAAGACTGAGAATTTTTTTTTCCTCTTCTGCCCTTTTCTGCTAGTAACCACTTATACTGCTTGTTGTGCTCTACTCAAATATTTAATATGTCAGCTTTATCCTTTGAACCCTGCAATGGTAGAGCATTATAATAAAATATACTTCTATTTAAATTAAACTTTTGTTCAGCTGTGGTTTTATAAGGGGAAAATGTGAGGAAATTGGTGCTACACTTGTACCACTCTACCATTTGAATGAAGAAAACAGATGTGGCCAAAAAAATCCTGTTTAAATTAGCTAATGTGTCCCAAGCACATTTATTCCAGTCCATGCATTCATGTATTATAATAAACCATGTATTGCACTAAGCTCAAAGTGAAATAGCAATCACATAAACAGGCAGATGATACATTTGGTTGTGGCACATCATAATTAACTTTTTCTTTTTAAACTAACAGGCTCACCTGTTAGAAGAGAAATTGTAATAACCACTTTCCTCTAGAACCTCTTCAATTAGAGTCTACAAGATAAAAGGAATTAATTTCAGTAAGCTAACCCTATTAAAAGTAATAAATTAATACATATAGGTATATTTATAGCTTACCTGCAACTGTTCATACGTTATCCCTTCTGCTATGTCAGAAGTGCCAACAATACCTTAAAGTAAAAGGCTTAAATGTTATACTACTGAATGTGGGGTTTATGCTCCCTCATCAGTTTCTTAGCAATCCCACTACAAATGCAATAACAAGAGAGATGCTGGATTATGAGCAGCTTATTCCACTGACCACAATGACCCCCCACAAAGGTGGGAGGCATCTTATGTCATGATGTGAACATCTGAGGTACACAATACTATCACATTAGAAAGAGTTCTAACTGATGGAACATATTTTAAATACTTAATGTGACAGAAATCAGCCATGCAGCTTTCTTATTCTTCCCCACTTAAAATTTACAGTGGAAAGGGCACACAGCCAGCAGAAGCATTCTTTGCAGGTTAAGAGACTCAGAAATTACAGATACTGAGCATCTGATCAAATTGCACTGTTGTCTCTAAGAACAAAATAAATTTCATATTAAAAGTGATTGCTACAGACTGAATTCTTACTCAGCTATTGCCCTTGACACCTAATATTATTTCAGTTTTTGCAATAAGCTGTGGAACTGATAAGCCAGTTTCAACACAAAGGTTAGCAAAACCAAGGTTTTTCTTTCTGGCATCACAATTTTTAATCTTACTGTGTCTTCCAGTCCAAGGATTGCCACACAGCTTTTCCTGTATTTAGACACATGGCAACGGCACAAAGACCAAAAACCAGGCTGCACATTTCCCTTATGTCCATTACACAGAGGCATATGATGAATCAAGTCACTGAACTAGGAATTGTTGTTTTCCACCCTAGATGAAGGTGGCTTTGAATAAAGATGGAGTTCGAGATTTGTCACTCTGAGTGTCACTAATCCATAGTATATTTGACACCCTCATTTTCTCAAGTATATGTATACACTTTACACTATATAGATGTGGTATAGCATGTAGCATTTCTCTCCTCAAGTTTGTAGGGCTTTATCTAGCTAATTAAATCATCCCAATATAACTGTTCTAAATATGACAGAGGAACAACAAAGGGTTTAAATAGAATTTAGTTAAAGTCACACACAAAGACAGGTAAATCCTAAGCAGCAGATTTTCAGTTACAAACACTTCTATTGATTTTCATGGATAAAACATGGGTTGTTTGCATCTTTCATATTTCTTTGTAATTCCAGAATATACTTTCTTTAGAAAGTAGAATGCTCCATCAATGTTAATCTACATATCTTACCAGCAAATAAACAAAACAAAAACTAAAGAAAAAAACAAAAAAAAGACAATGAAAATAGTCAAGTATATTTTTATCTTTAAAGACATATCTTAGAGCAACAATTACTTCTGCTTTAATACAATATAATTTATTAGAAATATATACACCACTACAGAGGTTTTGTTCTTTCTTTACCTTTTCTGTCATCTGGAAGAAACATATTTCTAGCGGAAGAGGGAAGTACTCCATGCCAATCTGCTGTGCAGAAGTTTGGCTCAATCAATTCAGGAGACCCTTGCAGCAGCTGGTGAAGAAGAAAAAAAAAAAGAAAAAAAAAAGAGGAAAAAAGCAAAGGATACAATCTCCCCCCTTCCCTTTTACCAAAATCTTAGGCTTCTATAAGGCAGTGTACCCTTTCCTATGTTTCAAAGTCAAAGAGGATTTAAATACTTTTTAGTTCAATGAAAAAATTAACACAATTATGAACATCCTACCTTCTTTTCAACCATCTGCCAACCAGCACTTAGTATAAAGCACCAAATTCTTTAGGCTATTTGAATAATATGTCATAAACTGTATGTTTGCATGGAGATACACAGGGAAGTATATTCCCTCAAACCTAGAAGAGAAATTGCCATTGACCCTGTTTTTCAAAGTGAAATTGTTAGTCCACATTCAAGTGGTATAATTCGCATTAGTGGGCTCCCAGTGCTTCTGAAACCTGAAAGTCAGGTCAGCTGTTTGATTACACGAACCAGGATACTGACATTAAGCTTAAAAACATCTAGATTTGAAAATATCTACTCTGACATGAAAATCTCTGTGTGAGCATCAATGAAATTCCAGTTATGCATTTCTACTGCACGTGAACACTTTTCCAGATACAGAAACAAGAATATCTGTTGTTGCAAGAACTTTACCCCACCATTGATCAGTGAAGGAATCCTTTTGTTTCTTCCCCTAATTAGGTTTTCTAATTCAACATAGTTTAAAAACCATGGGTCTTAAATTTTATTTGTAGAAATTGCACAATCTCATAACAACAGTTGCTGAAAGAGTTCAGCCTCTTTCCTCTGTTTAGGTTCTTCCTATGACCCCCAAGTGATATCCACATTACCCAACATAATTACGATGGCAGTTTTGGTAACTATGTCCCATTTATTCACTGATGCTTATCAATGCTCCATCCTTCTAACTGTGCTTTTTGTTGTTGCTTTCTATTAGTATTTCTAAAACTATTTCCTTTAGGGAAGAAATCCCCAGAATTGCATTTACTACTTCAAACATCCTCAATTTACTGCCATAAATAGTGCATTTCTTCCTTTTTTCTACGGTTTTAAATCCAGTAGCTTTGAAGCTAACATAATTTTACAGTTAACATTTACAAATTTATAAATAAATAAGTTTCAAATGCCCAGAAATAAGTTACATTAATTTTATAATAAAGATTTCCTTTTTCTTACCATATTTTTGGTTACCCTTTCCTAAAAACACCAACTCAATACCCAATTAGCAAATATTTCCTTAGATTTATTGGTATGGCTGAAAACCAGGAATTGTTTCATGTAAACCCCAGCTTGATTAACAAGAGAGCAAACTGGCATGGAAGCAATGGCTCAGAGAGAGGCACCTTTAGCTATATTTCAAGAAAATGTACTACCTATGTAAACACTAAGTAGTCACCTTCCATGGAGCTTAAAATCTCAGATTAGTAATTACAACAGTACAGGAAGGAGTTAGCATTTGGGGTCAGTTAATTCCATAGCAAACAATGGCTTAGAAGATTCCACAATTCAGTGCAAGAAGGTAACAATCAAATTAGATTTTACAGGGGAACTATATGAGTGATAATAAGGTATCTTTGTCACCAAATTTTAGATACAGTAATATACCTAATAATTGCTTTGTCATCAATTCAAAAATTAAGTATCTTTGATCCACAGTGGCTCACAGTATACACATGTAGAGGACATTGTTCTCAAATCCTCTGCTGACTACAGCCTTCTCAGAGATTTTGAAGGAATGTTTAGAAATTCCAGCATTAGGCATTAACTCTTTCTCTGTTGAAGAGCACCCAGAATGTCATTGGGAAATACGCAAGCATGGTCCTATAGCCATGCCAGCCTTGCAAATCTATATTCAAGACACTCTAGGACAATGCTTTCATAAAATTCATAGTAATCAAATACAGGATAGCTAGAGATATTACAAAGATTTCCTTTATAAAGCGTCCCCTTACACATATTTTTGTGGCATACATATCAATAGTTTAATTCAAATAGAAGAAAAGGCAAAGTAGCCCATAGATAGTAATTGGTGTACTACACCTTTTTCATTTCTGATTTCAGATTACAAGGATTGCTCTGCTGACTGAAGAGGGACTTCTTGAATCTCTCAATGATTCTCCTTTTCAAGTTGCATTGCAAAGCTGGAGGGAGCTACACAGACAAAGAAACAGATGTTGAAAACAGTAGCTACACTGTAAAAAGAAACATTGCTATTTAATAGCATGGTAATAAACAACAGTACAAAACTTTATTTAACAGCATATTATAAAAATGCTCCTTAATTTGCCCATTCTGTCAGGCTTGGTATATCATATAACTCCGTCACTCTAGCCTTTAAGATCATCGTAAGGAGCCTAATATGGGTAATACTGGACTGGCCTCCCCAGTCAAGATGCTGGTATTTTGACATTTTTCTGACACCCATAGCACATTGGAATGGATTTTATAGCATCTCTATTGAGTCACTCCAGCTGAAATTAATGGAACTCCAAGAAGCTTGGACATTCATTCCATGTGTGTAGACATTAATATGTATCTTCCTATTGCTTCAACAGGGTCTTTTAAGGTCCTTATGTGCATCTGAATACAATTCTAATGTCTCTCTTGCTAGAAGCTTCCTGTGGGAAGTAATTAACATTTCACTTGTCTATAAAGCAAAACTGAATTTTTATACTTTTTTCTCCTCTATTTGTGGTTGAAAAAGCTCACATCTTTCAACTATATTTACAAAAGAAAAACACAAATCACACTTTATTGTATTTTAAAGTCTTCAACCGACAGCTCCAAGGAGGTCTCTTCCTTTGCTTCCTGTGATTTTAAAATCTTTTTTATGGTCCAACAGTGCATGCAAAGCTTCAGGTCTCAGTCATTTCAATGACAGCAACCCAAGCTGATGACAATTCTATGGTGTATGCTACCTTTTTGGAAGGATCTCCTACGCTTTTTCTGCATAGCTGCTTATACCTGCAGACAGTGTTTATGAAACTATTATTTTCTACCATTTAGAATCATTTAGAATCTAATCACATCTTTGATATAAATTCACAAAGTGCCACTCCACTGAATTCAGGAAGCTTTTCACCACTCAATCAAGAAATGTTTGACCACTAACGACTCACAGTCAAACACTGTCACAGTACACATTATAATTATTTTTTTCCCCTCTCAAGCAAGTTACTGCTCTTAGATGGATTTAAATCTGGAACAGCTATATCAGCCTCACAGGAGCTTTGAGATTTGCTCTGGCAAACCAGGGATCAAGGTTACAACCTAAGCTTAAAAGACTTCATCAAACATGGTTGTTGCATGCAGTTTTCTATAACAAATAGGTACTACTCTTTTCATACGGACAAGGCCTTACACATATGTTTTAAGTCAGATGCTGAATGTTCCTTAGCCTGTGGTAAAAATAAAAAATAAAAAATGATGCCCTAGAAAAGGCCTGCAAGATGCTGTACAGCCTACCTGCCACTGCAATGAACTGTGCACAGTTCATGTACCATGGGCATGTCCTGATATTCTGCAGGAGAGGTGAGAAACTCGGGAGTTGCCTCAGGCACTGGTGTTCATTTTTATCTTTTATTTTAATGAAATCAGATGTCAGATCAGTTACAACAACAACAACAAAAAAAAAGAGGCCAAGGATTTACATAATGCTTTTTTAAAAGCTTTCTTTTACATTGTTTTCCAGAGATCACTCTGATTCCCGTTCCCATGGAAACTGGATTGGGAAGGCTGCTGCTGGCAGCCAAAAACTAACAGGCAAGAACACTCTCTTGTAAACTTCACTTTAGAATTGTCAGCTGAAACACTTAATGGAGTTTTAGAAAACAGCTATGTTTTCTATAAAAAATGTTCTACCTTACATTTGTAAGGACAAGAGGCATGCATAGTAGGCACTGAACAAGTAACAGGTGTGGATCCTGGTTTCTCTGCCTTCCCAACTGACACTGAAAGCTTCAAAGTTGTTACTACTGCTTCAGTGGTGGATTCTGAGAGAGTCTTTGAGTTGCCATTATTTCTCAGCTATCAGGCATCCATGTTATGATGACCTGTATTAATTAGTAAGCCACACACAAAAGCCACCTTTAACAGAGAGGTTAGGTTCACTAATCAACATCCTGGACACACTCCTAATACAGCATGTAAAGACTGAACTGTCATTTCTGTAAGCAGGTGAAGGAGGTTGTCCTTGCAATAGATTCAACACTTTCCAATTACTTTAAATTTAAATTTAATTAAATGTATTTCCTGTTTTGATAAGCTTAACAATTTTTAAAAATTTAAAATCTGTTCTAAACAAACACATGCAAAGTTGGCTCAGCAATCTGAAATCCCTTGAGCTGATAAAAATCACTTCCCAAATATAAACACATCACATTTTTAGTTGAGAATTTAATGCAGATATACATCAGATTCATTTTTCCTTTGGAATCAGCACAAAATAACTTTAACTCTCACTATGAAACATTTGAACTTAATTTTAAAATAAGTCCTAAGTTTGAAAAAGATCTGACATTTGAAAATATTTAATATATTCAGGATTTGAAGTGTTGCATAAGAAAACCCAAGAAACTATTACTATTTATTCATCATTACCTAGAACTTACTGCTACAGAGGAAAGCATTTTACGTACTCTCCATGTCAGTATATGATACCAAGTAACTTAAAATATTCACATTGCTGGCATGACAGAATGTTGTAAAAATAATTTACTGTACAATCCACTTTTCTGAGGTGAGCCAATGAATTTTTTTCATATGACTCAATTATTGCCATCCTCCACATACTAATATTCAAGGTTAGTCTTTATTTAAATGATGTATTTTTAAAACATCCTACCATCTGCAAAAATGTCAAGTTCTGTTGTTTTTAAAGAAGAGTGACTAAATTAGCAACACTTTGCAGTACCATCATTTTGACAACAGCAAATAGCTGAAGTATAGAATGTCAGAAGCAACAGTAATGCATACTTGAGTGATGAAGATAATTTTGTGCAGCTGAATAAGAATCTGCTGAACAGGGTCACTGATCTGACGCACCTTCCGTTGCGATACAGCAATTCCTGCCGATGCTGTAGATGACAACAGTAAAATCAGGAGGACAATTCACTTTGTTGCCTTAATATATTAATAGCACAGGCAGTTTAAAGTCTGTATGGGTAAATATTAAGTTTTAATGCATAGTTTGTTTTTCCAGTACTGTGAGGAACAAAAAAAAGGATATTCTAAAAGCTTAAAAGTTATTATCTAAGGAAATGGATATAACTGGATTCAAAAGAAAATCCCTTTCTCTGATTCACTTATACTGTTACTCTAAGAGAAACAAAGCATTAATATACCTCCTTCTAATTATAAAAGTTATCCCATATTTATTCTAAAGGAAATTTATAGAAAATTTTAGGGTTATTTTAGAAATTTTAGGGGGCTTTTTTAGAAATTTTAGGGTTTTTTAACCTAGACTAATATACCTGGTATTTGGTATTCATATATTTTGATGTTAATTTAATTTTACCATAAAAATTAGAATATAAGGTCTGATGTGGACAATTTGGAGAAGAATTTTATTAAAATATATTTCCATGGTGCATTATAGTGATATGTGTTGCCTTATCACAGCTATTTTTTGTTTCCCGCATCTAGCAAGCTCATGTTTTGAGAGAAACCTCAAATTTTTGTGCAAGCACAAAGTTACCTGGTCGCAGTCTTGATCCCAGGCCTTCAATATAATCTCTACTATTACTAAAGAAAAAAAAAAAAGGTAGTTTTACTTGTGTTTGGTATCAATAACTGCGGAGGAAATATCAATATTCCCTGACTCCTCCTCCTGTTTCCTCTAAAGGAAGTCTGTCCAAACTCTGCCATTTTTATTTGTGTATTTATAAGTCACATAACAGCTGGCTTACTCTACAAGTTCAAAATAACATTACTTAATAAAGTTACACTACACTCCTTTCACTGTTCAACTTTTGGCCTGGAACATACAAAAACAGTAGGGAGAATTTTAATATTTAAAACTCAGTAATCCACTAGATTACACATTATTTTGAGTCTGTACATGTCTAAGTACATTTCAATTTACTGGTTTTATGAATGAAAAATATAAAGAACAAACTAGTTACTCCTAGTGGATAAAAACAAGATTAATAATGCATACAGTACTAGTGAGTGTAACTTGGAGAGGGAGGGAGGAAATTAAAAAGGAGGGAGGAAAAGTGTGCCCAGGTGCCCAAAAAAGCCAATGGCATCCTGGCCTCTACCAGGAACAGAATAATCAGCAGGAGTAGGAAAGTGATAGTTCCATTGTACTCAGCTATGGTGAGGCCGCATCTTGAGTACTGTGTTCAGTTTTGGGCCCCTCACTACAGGGAGGATATTGAGACGCTGGAGCACATCCAGAGGAGAGCAATGAAGCTGGTGAAGGGTCTTGAGCACAAGTCCTATGAGGAACAGCTGAGGGAGCTGGGGCTTTTTAATATTGAGAAAAGGAGGCTGAGGGGGAGACCTTATTGCTCTCTACAACTACCTGCAAAGGCTGTTGCAGAGATGTCAGGGTTGGTCTCTTCTCTTGGGTGACAATCGATAGGAAGCGATTAAAAAAAAGCTAAAGGAGGGAAGGTTTAGATTAGATCTTAGGGGGAAGTTCTTCACAGAGAGTGGTGAGGTGCTAGAACAGCCTGCCCAGAGAGGTGGTGGATGCCCCATCCATGGAGGTGTTCAAGGCCAGGTTGGATGGGGCCCTAGGAAACCTTGTGTAGATACAGGCCTGGAGGTTGTGGCCCTGCCTGTGGCAGGGGATTGGAACTCCATGATCCCTGGGCTCCCTTCCAACCCATGCCATTCTATGATTCTATGAAAATTACACCAGGGGAGCTTTAGGTTAGATATCAGGAAGAATTTCTTTACTGAAAGGGTTGTCAAACATTGGAATAGGCTGCTCAGGGAAGTGGTGGAGTCACCATCCTTGGAGGTATTTAAAAGGCGTACAGATGAAGCCCTTAAGGACATGATCTAGGGGTGGACTAATCAGGGTTAGGCTATAAGTTGGACTTGATCTAAAGGGTCTCTTCCAACCCAGGCGATTCTATGAATCATCACCTCAACATCAGAAATATAGGTCTAGATATTTCAATGCTAGCTTCTGCTCTATACTCAACACTGTCCCAGACTGCACTAGCTGAGATAAACAATGATTGGATACAGACAGATGGGGAACTAAAAGAACCAAAATGATGTCCTGACAGACAGCAGCCTCAACAGCCTTAGCATGGCAAGAATTTGTGCATATTTTTTAGGCAGTAAAGAAAACTAAAGTTTCAAGGAGTAGATGTTAAGAAAGTTAAAGAGATAGTTTTGCTAATATGTATGTGAGGGGCGGAGATGAAGAGAAAACAAATGTGCTTAACACTGTGCCATTACTGACTGAACTGGGACTAAAGCCCCAAAGCTAGTGAGTGATAAGACACAGATGGTGATATGCTAAGAACAACTTTGAAAGCAAAAATACAGTATTGCTTTTTAAGTGATAAGAAAGGCACAAGTCAAATGATAGACACAGGAGATGGCAAGGTTGAAGGTAGGGCTATAGAAATGTTTCTTGCAGCAGTGTTCTGAATGGGCATTTGAGTGACTACAATGCATGTATCAAAACCAGGGAAGATGCTCGTTGCATGATAGCCTTATGAACCAAGAGTTTTAGCAGCACACTTGATAGAGAAGGCTGTACGTTAGAGGTGCCAGGCAGAACAGTGAGACATTCTGAATGCAAGAACTTGGAGAGATGCGCAAGTTAAACTGGATGGGTTTTTTGGAGAATGACAAAACCAGACCTAATGGGTAGGACTTCAAGTACAGGTAATTATGACATTCCTTTTAGTAATGTAGCATTCAACTCTACGGTCAGAAAGATATCTTACAGAGATGAGCAAAAATTCAGTATAGACAGGAAGAAAAATGATCTGGTGTATATAGCTAAATTTATGATTTGCAGAATGATTTTGCAGGCATTTGAATAAGTAGACATCAGAGGTAATCAAATGAATAGATAAATCAGTATCTTTCTGAATGGTCCTTAAGAATAGTTTCAAAAGACAGGAAAAGAATTAGAAAAGGAGAGAGTCAGAAAAGCATGATTTTAATATGACGAAGATAGTGCCAATGGTAAACAGCAGATTAAGAAAATAAAGGAACTATGACTTAGAATAAGTCACTAAACAGCTTAATAAGATTTGCTACACTAATATTCGTTAAGTAAATAACATTTCTGAATAAATAACAGGAGAAAAAAGGAAAGCCTTTTAGAAGGAGAAAGGGGACGGCCATGCCTTATTCTATTTTGGTTTGTTTCTATTTTGAAAGAAATGAGGACTCCAGAATTTCAAAAACTGGTATTTGTGTTTCTATAGAAGGTCTGGAGGAGTTCAAAGGGATGCCTCACTATTCTGCACTACCAAATGCACAAACACATTTTTCTTTGGAAAAACAGCTGCTTAAAAATACAACCCCAGAATTTGGCTAGCCAACCAATGTCAGTCTAAGCTGATGTAGCAATGTCTACTTTTAAAACTAATTATCAGTTTAATGCCTGTCTTTACATTATTCACATAAAGCTTCTGTGTGCAAACCCCTGAAACAATATCCTCAGACTGTCCTAAGCTAAGATAAAATTCAGTTGTGTTAATAACTACGGAAGTGTTTCATGAAGGCAGTCGTGCAACAGTTCCACTGTGAAACGACTGGCTGGAATTTATCATAATAATGGTCAATTATATAAACCATATTAAAATTATAAATCATACCTACCTAATCCGAGGTTGTCTTTCAGAACCACTAAAACTTTGTTTAATCATACCTGAAACAAATGCATCACTATTACCTCTTCATTAAAAATATATATATACACCCATACACATTAATATTTTCTATTTCCCAGACATGGTGTCAAAATAACTTTTAAAAAAGCAGTGATAAAAAACCTCCAAATCTCCATTTGACTACGGAGTTGCTGTTCAACATATCAAAGATTTGCTTGCATCCTAACTAAAATCTCAGCTCCACACAGGGTTTTAATAATTTTTTTCAGAGTTTCATTTAAATTAATAACACAGGCTTACTAGATGTCCATAGATGTATCTGGATTTGTATTAAATGCCTACCTCAGTCACTGCTACCACGAGTACCACAACATTGTGACTAGTTCTGATAAAAAACTGGACTATTTACATGCTGCCTCAGAGGATCTTTGATGGGTCATCTAAACCTCATTCTACCAGAGTTTTATTGTCACCATTCTATTAGTTAATTACTCTAACTACTACATATACAATAACTTCTTAAATAAGCCCACTGATTTTAAGACTTCGAAGACAGGGGTATGGCCAGGTATTGGTCAAACATCTAATCCACAGTAAAACCAAACCCAAACTTCTCTATTATTTATTGCATAGAGCCAAAAGATGTGAAGAGAGAGAGGTAACGTTTGATTATATTTATTATTTATGCACTTGGAAAGCATTGTCTTAAAGCAATTATTTGTCTTAAAACATTCCCATAAAACCATTCCTTTGATGGTAATTTTGACATATGAGAACACTCGCTCGTACCAATGCTAGCTCACTTTGGGGCAGGGGGAAGATTTTATGCCAAACTTACGTCAGTTTTCCCACTGTTGGTCCAGTTACAGCAGTTACAGTAGTTCTAGTGCAACGGTAGAGGACTTTCCAAGAGCAAACACATTTCTGAGAGTCTTAAATCTTTTCTTTGCACTCAAACACACTTTATGTTATGCTCTGAAATAAAGTGCCTCTGTTTTTCCTAGTTTTCTGAGATCCTCTGAGTTTAAAAAAATAATCCTGAAGGAGGCTGGCATCTGTCACACAGAATTCACTTTAAAACCAAAAGAAATTATACATCTTTTAGACCAAATTTGCCTACTTGAAAGGAAGGCACACAGAGAACTAAAGGAAAAAGAAACATATTATTCCTTGCTAATGCTTTGTTTGGCAAAACAGATACTAAAACTCTGTTGGAGTTAGCCCAAAACAAAGCTGAATAAGAGTTGTTGATTTATCAGAAAGTTTTGGATTGGAAGGGACCTTAAAGACCACCTAGTTCCAATCCCCCTCCTGCCATGGCAGGGACACCCTGCACTAGACCAGGTTGCCCATATATGCAAATCAATGTATTCAAAGCCCTATCCAACCTAGTCTTCTCTGGGCAACCTGTCCCAGTGCCTCACTGTCTTCATTGTGAAGAATTTTCTCCTGAATCTACCCTCCTTTACCTGAAGGCCATCACCCCTCACTCTATCACTTCACGCCCTTGTAAACAGTCCCTCTCCAGCTTTCCTGTAGGCTCCTTTAGGCACTGGAAGGCTGCTGTAAGTTCTCTCTGGAACATTCTCTTCTCCAGGCTGAACAACTCCAACTGACTTACAGAATAATAAAAAACTAGGCACTTACAGAAGCAAAGATGCCTCGATTATCTTTAACACTGAGACCAGAAAATAGAAAGGAGAATACAGTGTCTAGAAAGTAAAGAATCCACTATCTAGAAAGAAAAAATGGCCTTTGGAAATAAATACAACTGCCTATTCCAGTACCAGGTATTTTACCTGCTTAAGATGCAGATACAATAATACATGTAGAACCTACAACTGAACCTGAATCATGTTGCTTGGGGTAAGGATTTTGAATGACAACCTCAGACACTGTTATAACAAAGACTATAAAATATTATGGGAATATATGCAAGAAAATCTGTAACAAGCCACTTGGCTGGAAAGCTAAGTTTGAACGCAACTGTTTGCTAGAGATTTAAAAACAGCTACCCTCTCCAAGTATTCCTATACAAAATTGGATTTGAAATACTATACCCTTTGGCTGCTTCAAATAAATGGTTTCTCTATCAGTAAAAGGCTCATATCCAAATCTTCTTGATCAGCTTGATGACTCACCATATTCGATTTCCTTATCTGCCAGTTTTTGAGTGTATTTACAAGTGCATGATATTTCACACCAAAGTGTTTGTCTCACCACTCACTGTACGTGGCAGAGATGCAATATTTTCTGATTCATATGCTAAAATTAGGACAATACTTATTAATGCTGGAAAAAACCCACACATAATGCAAAACATCACTAAATATCCAACACCCATTTTTCAGACCCATTTTTATTGCTTATTATGTTAGAGACCCACTCAGCAGCTACAATGGAGAGAGGAGTCTGTTGGCCACTATGAGAACACATTGAAATTATTTCTTCAGTAATTTAGTATGAGTAGACTCAGACATCTATAAATCAAATGTAACACATTCATGTGTATATACACACACCCACTGAGCATTAAAGACTTCAGTTATAATCCTTAGTCCTTTTTATAAGAGTTTGCTAATCATACAAAGCCAGACAGGAAGTAAGAAACAACACAGTTGCCAAAGTCTGAAGAAAACACAGCTAGCAAATAGCACTACAAACAGATGAAGTAACGTTATATTATGTTTTTTGAAGCCTGGGACCCCAAAACAGTAAAATTTGTTAATCTTCAGACAATTACATTTCCTTCACCTTTTAAAAGTACAGTTTAAATCATCCACAAATTTTCTGTCACAACTTCATGGGATGAATGGGAATTTCAAATTTTGCTCAGCTCTAGTACCAATCTTTTCCTTCTAGTATAAAAATGCTCTTTGATTTTCCCCTGAAAGAAACCCATCACATTTAATAGGTAGATCATAATAGCTCAGAATGTAGCTGGTAGCTCACATTGGTTACAGATGTTTCACATCGCTTCTTTTTTTTAAATTTTTTATATTTAGTATATAATCCAAAAACTATTACTTAAGATAACACCCAACACAGCAGGGCTTTTCCTATCTGATTAACATAAATAACTACAGGCAGCATTAATGCTGTGTGTTCTCACATAATCCCTTCCTAATTTTAATCCCTTTCTAATTCAAATCTAATCATTAAGCAGTCCTTCAATTCTGTTTAGTCTACTCATTGAGACAGCTAAAGCTTGCCTCTTCCAACTTTTTTTTTTACACCAACAGGGCACTCTATTCATTTGCATAGCATTATTTTTACTGAAACAGAAGTTTTCACTCTGTGTTCCTTCTGTTCCTTATCAACACAAGTTATTTTATGCTTCAAATCCAAAGCCACCTTCTTCATCAAGTTGCCCAATAATAGTTTAGTTTGCATAGGCATTACTTCAAAATGCAGGAGCAAGCTACACAAAGAAAAAATAATGCAAAATGTGTTATACTGGAGATGGCTGCCACAGAGGTACACACAGACAGTGAATCACAACAAATCCAGAATTATCCTGATATTTTAGAATAAAAACTTACTTTGCTGTTAGAAAACAGTGTACACTTCATTCTTTAAGGAATCTTACCAAAAGCAGACTCTTTCAAAAGACTCAAACTGCTGCTTGAGTTGTCCAATATGTCCAGCTCATCACCTAATTCAGAGAACGTATCTGCACATAAAAGTTAAAGCAAAGAAGATTTTAACCCACCTCTGGCTAGCATAATAGTACTCCTGATGTTTCTTTTGTTAATGACTACCTTTCTCAGAGTTCTCTAGAGTGCTGTGATCCTCTACCAGGATTTCTTCATATGTTCTTTCCTCATCGTTTCCACATGCAGATTGGCAGCTTTCAGCTGGGAGGTCAGTATTCTCTGAGAATTCACTGTTGCAACTGGCCGTTCCACTGCTGCTGCCATGAAGACTCAACTTCTCATTATGTTTCTGACAATAAAGAAGAGAAATGTTACATATTGTCCTTGTCCAACAATCATTAGAAGACCTGCAAATGGAAGCACCATTTGCATATACACACACCCATGCAAATGCACCAGTTCGACTACTGATTCTAATTTCAGAAAAAACTTTCAAACTCTTAATCTAACTAAATTCATTCTAGGCTGTACATAAAAGGCATCTTTATTCTTGATTAATATATTCACATAACAAGCACTGAAAATGAAAAAAAGAAAAGAAGAAAAATACCAAAACAAACCCAAAATGCCAGATCAGAAATAAATACTGAACAATACAAAAAATAAGAGACTGGACAAAGACAGTAGGTTCCAAGATACAAGCAATAGGAGATTTAGTTTCTTCAAGCTGAGATAATAAACAGCTGATCAGTTCTGGACCATGTAAAAAGTACTCAACAGTCAAGACAGTAGTGAAATACGAAGTGGACTTGATATGATGTGATGCCAGATAGATTCCCCAACGCTGAACTGACCAAATGCAACTGACCGGCAATACTGAAGCAGAGCTAAGTAAAATCAAAACATGGAATATAAATTATTTGCCTGTGGTATTTAAGTGCTGACTCTTGTCTGTAGCACAGAGTTCTTTAATGAGCATAAAATTCTGCCTCTGTGGCTGACGATGCCTATAGCTTTTCTGGAAAGAACAGAGACCCCCTGATCTCTATTACTGCTTCTATTTTAATGCAGCATATTTTGAAGGCATGAGTGTTTTTAAGATCTCTTTATATATTGTTCCAAGTCTTCCCACAGTATTTCTGTTGTGCACAAATAAATTCAAGCTTCTTTTTACTCTATCTTGTCAGATTGAAGTGTGATAAAGTAGAATAGGAGATAAATACTATACTTTGATTAAGCAAATTAGTATCTTTAATATTAAAGTATTTTCAGGAGATAATGCATTCCTAAATACTTGTATTCTTACCAAGTGTGTCAAAGACAAGTTGGCCTGTATCTAAGTAAACATTCTTCAAAAGGTTTTCCCATTAAGTATTTTGACTTCATTGGGATCAGCAGAATGGGTGCACTAGAAACCCCTCCTCCTTCAGAAACCAAACTGCACCCCTGAACACCGACTATACCACTGCCTGCATAACAGTCTGCTTCAATTACTTTCCCATCTTTTGTTCTATTCCCTAAACCACAGCCTATAAGAGGTGGCTTGTCAAGCTTACGCTTGAGATTTGGGTTAGAAAAGATTATTTTATTCTTAAGTACCAGCCTGAGCTTATGCCCAAGATGCCACAATAGCAGTGACAGCGGCGTGGCGCAGCATGGCAATCGCTAACGATGATTCTCCAGCTCACTTGTCTAGTCTAGTGTAGTCATGGCCCATGAACATGCTTATCGTGCCCTGAACAAAATTACTGAAGAAAACCCATCCACAGCTGTTCCACATCAAAGAAAAAGTGAAGAGAGAGAAGGGTCAAACTACATGGACATTTCCAACTTAAAACCCTTTTCAACATTGCCAGTACTGAACCTCACATTCAAACCACTAATTCTTAACAGTAACTTGTAAATCAGGTGGAGCTAAGAGAAAAAAAAAAAAGGAAAAAAAAAAAACCCAAACTGCTGTTACCCATTGGTGTCAGATCTAACTGTCACATCAAGAAAGGAAACCTGCTTGAAATGAGTGAAGTCCGTAGACCCCATGATAAAAATAATCATCAGACCTGCTAGAGAACCTGTTCAGAGATCAGTGAAATGTCTCCTAAAGCCTTAAAGCAGTTATAGCAACTGTAAAGCCATAACCTGTCTATACAAAAAATCTGATCTATTTACATAGTATCTAATAATATAGTATTCTCTTTTAAGTAGAACACCTGACTGATTGTGAAAGACAAAGGTACACCAACCGGAGGAGGCTGGATGCAAGTTCAGTGGCACTTCTGATAAGCATTGGAATGGGACCACAAGGACCTACATACAGATATAAGGATATAAAATCCATATTGTTTTTATAAAAGCATGGAGAAAGTATCCTCCAGAACCCTGAAACAACCATTTCCACATGTCTCAGAGAGACTTCTTTCAGATATATAGACAGATAAGTACCTTTTGAAGAAACCTAGAAAACAGTGGAATATTCAAAAAACCAATAATTGAAACATGAGTTAGGTTGATAAATATTCCTTTGATCTGTGCTCATACCACACTTGATTCTAGAGCCTAGCATTGTACAAATCCTTCTGGAGGCCTCATCAGTCGATCCATCTGATTTTCACATTTTAATCATGTGAAATAATAATGTTCTCTCACTGTTTACCACTTCTGTTGAAACAAACTCTGCCTTCTAATATAAACAAATAATAATAAAATAATATAAACAAAAAACAGTTCAAAAGGAAGTCTAAGGGGAAAAGAGTCCTTGTGCAAAAGTGTTCAAAATATGAACTAATACAATTTTAATCCAGGATTCATTTTTCTTTATAACTGAGCAAAAACACCTCTGGAAACACTTGAAATTTGTGTTCCAGCCATTAAGAAAAACCTCTGTCTACAAGTTAAGACTCTTCAGCCATATCCTGTATTCCTATAATGTCTCTCTTTTCACTATTTACTATTGTAAAATTAGGTACACTTTATTTTTTGAGAAGTGAGACCTAAGTTGGTCTTTTCAACTTCTAACTGGAATCTGATCTTTTATAAACTGAAATTATCACTGTCAAAAAAAAAAAAAAAGAAAAAAAAGAAAAAGTAGGTTTAACTAAAATAAAGATATTGATCATTTCTTTAGCTCTGTTTTGCCATATTCCTGTCCAGAAGAATTAACTTGCCTGTCTTCAAGAAATATAGAGCTCTCCAGTGGCAGTTGCAAACAACATTTAATTAATCTTCTTTATTAGAGAGAGGTAATTATAGCATATACTAGTCAATTCAATTTCTATCTCAAGAAAAAAAAATAGTACTTCCACTGCTAAACTATTTGTAAAAAAACCTAGAAGATAGTATTAAAATGAGTAACAGATACCATTAAATGGGCAGAGGGAAAAAAAAAAAATCATACTAAACCAATGTAGTTCTTTCTGTAACAGAGTGCCAGTTCTTGTGCACTGAGAACCAGAAGTAGTTGCTATTTATAATGGGTTTAGTAAGGCTTTTGTCAATGCTTCTCATGACATTTTATTTTTAAAAAATCTAGGGAAGTGCAACCTAGACAAAAAAATCACAATAGTTGTCTGTATAATTCACCATAAAAACTGTACTCAACTTGGTAACTACTTTGTGTGTTAAACTGAAAAGAAGTAGTGAACATAATTTTTCAGGATCCCTTTTGACCTTGTTCCAAAACCATTTAAAATTGTCAGTGAAGTAAAATGATGATCTGCATAATGAGACAGATAGGCTGCCTATTGAATGCGCATAGACTGTGACGCATTCATGTCATGTACCTTATTACAGCATATACATCATACAGAGAGTTCTGTCAATGCCAGTGACATCAAGTGTCAGAGTTTTGAGAAGCTGGAGAAACTAGAAGAACTGATGAAGTTTAAACAGGGAGAATGCAAACTTCTATGAACAGGGAGAAACAAGTGTACAAATGCACAGACTGGGGAAGGATTGGTCAGATAGCAGCCCTGAAGGTAAAGTTATGGTGATTTTGGTGGATCAGAAAAAGAGCATGACTCATCAGGAAAGGTAAACATACTGGGACATATCAAGTAGTGAATAATCTGGAAGAACAGTATGATCTTTCTACATGGCACCAGTAAGGTTCTCTGCTTGAGTAACGGAGTCAAGCTTTGAACACTACACTTAAAAAATGTCGAGAGACAGCAAACAAGTTGAGAATAATCAAAGGCCTACAAAACATGATATAAGTAAGACTGGTGGAATTTGCTTATTCAGTCCAAAGAAAGAAATTACAGAAGGGTGATATAACACACAGGAGAAAAATAACTCACTTATTTCCACCATGGGGAAGACAAGACATAAGCAGCAACAAGTTAAATTTATGTTAGACTTTAAAACCAAACCACCTAACAGTAATCAAGTGTGTAACTATTGCATCCATCTGGGATCCTTCAGAGAAAAGTAAGTGTTCAAATAGTATTTAACAGGTTTGAATGTCCTCAGGAAATGCAGTGTTCTGGGGACATTCTGAACTTCATGGTCTCAGAGCAATTATACGACACTTAAGCATGCTTCTGAAAATTTCAAGTGTCATATATATTCCATATGTGCACTTGCATATATCCATGTAATATCTCCTGGAAACAAGACATACATAAAAACATTCATTCTGTCAAGCATACAAAGCAAGACCAACATTTTCTGAAAGCATAAGAACAACTGCAGATAGAGTATATAGTAAGGATATGTGCTATGGGCATGCCCAGGATTTCCAATTATCTTCTGACAGTGCCGTCAGGCATCCTCAAAGTTTTCCAGACATTATCTTCAGATGGAAAAATAAGATAGACTTGTTCAGACATGTGATTGCTGACTGTAAGGACAGTTTTTGCATTTCTGCTGGTTCCAAACTGTTCCCTAATTGAGCATAGTTTGCCTTGGGAGACACTTTCTATCATTTGACATTTTTATGACTGATTGGTCAAATACCTGTGAGGAGTGACAATTAGCTGTAAGGTTCTGGAGATGGATGAGGTAACTCCTGACATTTCTTCCTGCCTTATATTCTGTGATCCTATCAAAGTACTGTTATCCACTAACAAATCAAAGCTCAATTAAATAATTTGTCCCTAACAGTTTGACCATACATTTTCACAGGTAGTAACTTAGCTGTGATGACTACTTTCCACATTCAGCAACTTTTTTAAAAAGTATACCTGAGAAACAGTTTTTGCATAATTATTTTATTCTCAAAACATAAACAGCATAAAATCTAAAAGGTTACTTTCTTCTTATCACACCAAATGTAATTTTTAACATTTAAACTTTAATTCCAGTGCCTGCTACATAAATGCCAAAAGAAAACATTGTCAGAACAAAATCAATGGATTGAAAGGTAGAAGAAGATAACAATTTGTGGAATGTGAATTTGACATTCCTGAGTCCTCACCCATATCCTAAGCAATGGGAATTGTATGCAGCACTGCATTAGACACCCATTTTTAACATAAATGTTTTAAAAAATTAAATAATTTTAATAGAAATATGAATTTAATATTCTGACCTAATGTACCTATTGTAAACATTGAACTATTTTGCTTCAGTATTAATAACCTGTTGCATTCTAAGTGTTTTGAAACCAAACATACTCTTTGCTTCAACCAACACAAAAACAGTTGCTGCATTTATATGCAGTTGTTCTAAAGAAAAAAAATATATATTCTGCATTCATTGGCTGAACTGAGCAACATATAAACACAAAGGAAATTAAAGTGAACATTAATCCAATCTTTCTGAGTTAACAAAAAATAGAGATTAATTGAAATCAAATTGCTAATAAGCACTACTTTGTAATGCATGTAGTGATGCTTAGAAGCTACCAACATTATTATTAACACAATTGCCAACAGTGCAGAACTGAATTTAGGTTTGGAGGAAATTACTTTTTGAAAACACAATTAAATCATTTTGTGTTTCTCTGCCTTTCAGATAGCTGTGAGCCTGTCCTCTCTTCTTCTAAAAACTTGAGGAAATTGATGGCTGCTTTTAATGAAAGAGATACCAGTACCCTGCAAGGTGGTTACAAAAGTATGGATTCTCAAACCATGAGTTTTAACCTTTCCCCCTTTGGCCATACATCCCTGTGGACAAAGAAAAAGATCCGGATAAAGAAAATTCATTCCTGCAGTTAAAGAAGAGTGAGAGCAGTATCATGTTCTGTATTTACAGCTATTCATACAAAATGCTTCACAATTACTTACATCAGGGTCTTTGTGATAGAAGGGATATATATTTCTCAATAGTTTAGACACCTAGTTCTTGTTTCTTAATCTAGAAAAGACGTAATACAATCTACTCTTCCTTATCTACAGGTGGATTCTGAAGGTTTATGCCACAGATGGAAGACAGGAAACTGCATCAGTCATTTAAGGTCTGGCTAGGATCTTCAGATTAGATGTAGTCCTGTCTGAAAATTGCTGTACTGCTGCTTTCAATCTAAGCATAGCCTGCAACCAAGCTGCAAGCAGAATAATCAGAGGGCGTCTCCTAGGAGTAACATCTTAGCCCAGAAGTACNGTTGACCTGCAGCTAAAAACTGTATCTAAAAGGAAGATGACTCATTTTGAGTACCTGTACCACGCACTTCAGCATGCTGCATTAGGGGAAGACTTACCTGTTCAAGTGTGAAAACAGAAAAAGGCAGAGAAAAACCTTGCTAATAAGCATTTCTCTGCATTTGAAGGTTAGGCCAAAGAACTCTGGTAATCAGAGATCACATTACACTCAGAAACAAAAGTTGTACCTACTATTCTATTATCTAAACATCTTAGTCTCCCATTACTCTGGATAATTGGGAACTTCATTTGAATACATGGATTTGCATATAAGGGCAACCTGGCCTCTGCCCACGGCAGAAGGGTTGGAACTAGACATTCTTTGAGGTCCCTCCCAACCCAAACCTTTCTATGACTTAAAAATACAATGTGTATCCTCGTAATGTTATTAATATAAATATTAAAATAAGCTTAAATTTCCAAAGAACATAGTATTACAATAGAAAATGACAGAACGTGTACCATATGCACAGATCAGATCAGAAACTGAGAAAAGGAAGCTGCTCTCAAAGAATATATTAAAGATGATCAGACATGATAGACTACCTGGCTGATCAGAGTGGCAGGAGGTACAAATGGTTCATATTTTGTTATATATTTTTAGCTGACAGATTCTGATTATAGAGCTTAGAGTTTTCTCTCCCACATTCAAAATGAAGGACAGATCTCAATATTCATTAGTTTATATTGTTTTAGGTGTATTGATATTTTTCATTGGAAAATCTGGCAATGAGAAGAAGGTTATTCTATTTATATGTCAAATAGTGTATGCACAGACAGGCTTACCCAGGGCTTCTAAGCATTATTTCCACTTCAGGATGTATGCAGTGAAACAATAATGGATGATGCCCATGTAAACAAATACACATTTCCCAAGTGACTTATTTTCAGCTTTTTGCTAACAGCCACAATAACACCAAATTTTTCAAATCTATATACCACAAAAAGCAAACAAGTTATTATTTGGCTACACTTTCACCTCTTTAAAGAAAAATATTAGAAAGATGCTTTCATTATTAAATAAACCTCTGTTTCAAAATTCACATTCCGTTTGGAACACAGAAAACTGAACTTTGCCACTGATCTGTTTGGTGACCTTACACAACCTATCTTTTTCTTCTCCACCTTTTTCTATCCAGAGCATTAAAATATTGACCACCTTGAAAAGAAAGGTGCTGTGTGAGGGAGAGTTACTACTCTTATTAATACTTGCTTGGGTCCTCTGTCGCCTCTGTTGTCAGCAACATTAACCTTTCAAAACTGAACACACTAACTCTGTTAAATACCTTTCATCCCTACATCATCTTCTACATAAACAAGAATTTCTAGGGAAAACAAGGAAATAGAAGAATTTATGTGGGGAGTGGGTAATGATTCTTTTTGTTAGGATTATTTTCAAGTATTGATTTTATGCTATACTTACCAAACAAGGCAACTACATTTCTCCAACATCATCTATTGATCTGCCTTCCAATTGCCTACTTATCAGCTTCCATCCTAGTCTTAAACTCCTTATAGAATAGATTCCACTCTGGCTCCTAAAGATCTCTGTTGCTTAGTTCCATAAACCAGGACAGAGAGTACACTCTTTATTTTGGAAACATTCACAATATGACACGACTGGGATGAAAAAGGAGGCCATAAGTACGTTATAGTAGGGAGAAAACAAAGCATTGAACTACATGGCAGAAACACTGAATTCTCTGACACCACGGAAAAATAACAAATTACCTGGCTGTGGAATTGCTGGGGCCTTGACTAAGATGAATTAGGTTGTCCATACCTCACAGAGTTTTTATTTCAGTAACAGCTGCTTGAAATTCTTCCTAGTACTTTTAGCCAGAATACTGTCTTTTTTTCAAAAGTCAAACTTTTCAGGAATGATTATTCTCTTTACTAGAAAAAACAATTTAATAACATTTTCCTACAATATCAGGAACAAAGAAACAACATGGCTCCTTTCATTTCTAAGCCCTGTAGTACTCCTCTAAAATTTGAAAGATCCTAGTCTGATTTATTCTTCTTTACAGCAAGGACACACAATTAGGTCTCCTACTTCTCGTGCTCACCTCACCTTCTGCAGTGTTCTGGATCTCTGTCAGATCTTCTTGTTATACCTGTTTCTTTTAACATACATAATGAAATACTCCTTGGAGTGGAACTAGAATGACAGTATTCCTTCCATGGGAAGACTAAGCATTGTTCTCCAAAACACAGAGGCATTTTTCTTCTTGTTATGTAGATAAATGTATTTTTTCAAGTATTTATACAAAACAGAAGTACTCTAACTTGAATGCAAAGCTATTAGTTCTATCATATCTTACAAGTGTCTGGACAGGGCACTCAAAAATGGGATTTCAATGCAATTATGCTAAGTCAAGCAGCTTCCATTCATAGTACATTCATTTGCAAATTTCATCACAGTTATACAATAAAATTACTGTATTGAGATCTGAAATAAAAGACAGCATACAAGCTTCCAAATATGCAGACTAAGAAAACACAAAAGTTACGGAAAATAATTGGTCATACTGTTTGAAGTTATTAATTCTACTCTGTATCTTTCTTCCATCTCAGGACCTCTTACATTTCAAATGAAAGCGATTTGTTGCATTTTTCCTGGAAGCTGTTGGCATTTTTTTAATTGGGAAAAAAGGTTTAGTTTAAATAATGATCTTAGACTAATAGGTAAAAAACTACCAAGAAAAAAATTATTAGTAATTTCTACAAGTCTTGTTTGGCCAGGAAGGTGAAGACAAATAACATATTAAACTAAATAAATCCATGAGTTTGGGGCCAGGCACTCCTGAAAACTTTCTTCCTACACAGATATTCTTCAGTCCAAACTACTGAGCCCTGATAAGAGGAATCTAAACAGAGATACAATAGCTGAACAAGAGTAGTTGAGTAAATTATAAATTTGTTTCATAATTACCATAACAATAATGTACACAGGGAGCTTTTACTACACAAAAAAATTTGTCCTTATATATTTTTAAGTAAATTCTCTGAGATCATATATGAGTTTGCTTTATTATGTAAAATGCTGATATCCTCATTAAAAGTGCTTAAAACAGTCTGAAGCAAATGGAAGAATTTCAAGAGGTATTTCTGCAGAACTGTATCAGACAGTAAGAAAGCATTAACAAATACCTTATCAGCATCCCTATTCTTTATTTAGCAATCTGCAATTAAAAATTATATGTGTTAGCTTCCATTTTCTAGCTGTCATTATTTGTGAATCATATAGGAGATTATCCCTTTGTTCCACCCTAGCCAAGTGTATATTCCCCTATTCAAAAACCATTCATAAGTGTGTAGCGATAATTAAGCGTTATAAGTACCTCCATACCAACGACATTTTCCAACACAGACTGATACCAGGTTTTAAGATACTGCTATTTTTCTTACATAAGCATGTCCACAAAAAAAATGACTACTTCATTAAAAATAAATTAAAGAGCCTGTGTGGAAAAATGTTCTAAGAGGATGGGTCTTTTCAATTTTATTTATTTTCTGCTTTTCTGTACCTTATTTTCTCAGATATGGCAAACAATGATAAGAAAAAATAAAGCCTAATACATGTACTTACTTGTGATAAAATGGAAAGCTGATGGTGATAGGTTACTGCATTTCTATTAGCCTCCATAAAGTATTTTTGTGTTCGTCTCCTCTCCCGATCCAGTTTCTTCTCCAACACGAGATGAGAGGTAGATAAAACATCCATGTATTTCATCATCACATCAGACAGCAGTGCACTGACCTCTACTATATCTGCACGTGCTTCTGCATCAGGAGTCAAGCATCTACAGAAAGAACATTCTCTAATCAAAGTTAATTACTTCTTTCTAAAAAACCTGTTCAAGTCATGCTAGCCCACACTCTGCTCAAGCTTGTGTGGGACAGCTTGACACTGTGCAGCCTCGGTGTTGACACACCACAGAGTCTCTAGCATCAGCTGGAACAATTATCCTTGGCGCTTTAGAAGCACCAACCAAGACAGAACTGCTATTGGGGGCTGTTGCTGCCCCTGCCCAGGGCTGAGGAAGACATTGGTCTCCCTTGAGGGGACTGTGTTCTGGTCAAGGTGCTGCATCACTGGACAAAGCAGTTGTGAAGGAGATGAGTGTCCTGTCAGGAAGATTTGCAGGAGAATGATAAGATATTCACAGAAACTTTGCAGAGATGAGACTCCCAAACAACACAAAGAAGAAGGAAAATCAAAAGATTACTCTCAAAGGAGTATGGATGGAGACTCCCAAGAGGAGGTAGGCAGACTTGGGACTTCCATCAACAGAAAGAAGGCTTTTCTTCTGACTTTAGATACACAATTACAGAAAGGGTATAGTGACCAGGGAACAGGTGAGGAAGGATTTAACAGAAGACACATCAGAGCCAAGGGAGGCTGAATAAAGTTCTCATACAACAAATATGAAGCAGCAGCTGACTCATTTGAGATTGAGGGAACAGAGGCACCCATCTACTTGATCTGATTTGATGATTGTGAAATCTGTTGCTTGCAAGGTTGTAGTGGTTTGATCCTGGCTGGAGACCAGATGACCACCAAAGTCACTCTATCACTCCCCTTTTCAGCTGGACAGGGGAGAAAATATATATTGAGAGGCTTAGGAGTCGAGATAAGGACGGGGAGAGACCATTCCACAATCAGTGTCATAGGCAAAACAGAGTGAACATGGAACAAAAGAAAACCATCCAATTTATTACACTACACACACACACAGAAACCAGAGGAGGAGGATGAGAAGTACAATCAGATCTTAAAACACCTCCACTCACCGCTCACTTCCTCATGGACAGGATCCCCAGGGGAGTGGTCACAGAACTGAGCTTGACTGAGTTCAAGAAGCATCTGGATGATGCACTCAGCTACATGCTCTGACTTGGCTGGCCCTGTGTGGAGCCACAAGTAGGACTTGATAATCCCTACAGGTCCCTTCCAACTCAGGATATTCTATGACATAACTTTATTCAGGATTTCTCTCCCTTCCTCCCCCCAGGTGTCACAGGGGGAGATGGGCATGGCGGGGGCGGCCGCGGGGGGGAAATTCCTTACACTTTCTCTGCCCCAGCATGGGGTCCCAACCCACGGGAGACAGTCCTCCATGAACTCCTCTACTAGCCAGTTAGTTTCACCTTAGTTCCTGGGAAAACAGGAGCAGGATGGATTTACCAAACAGCAGTCATACACAACTAGCCTGATTACTCTCTATGATGAAACTACTGGCTCTGTGGATAAGGGGAGAGCAATATATGCTGTGGGTAATTCTATTTTAACAAAGCCTTTGAAACAATTTCCCACAGTATCCACACAACTATAATGTAGGTAGATAGTTGGCTGAGCTTCCCAGCTCAAGGACATGCCATCAGCAGTACAAAGTCCAGCTGGTGGCTCAAGGTAGTATCCTCTAGAGGCTGATATTGGGATATTATTGATTAATGTCTTTAATAATGACCTAAATGATGGGGTGAAGTGTGTTCTCAAAAGGTCTGTGAACACCAAATTGCAGGGATCAGTTGATAACATGGGGTAGGACTAGTATCAGAGGAACCTGAGACACCAATACAGAGGTTCGATTGCTATCTACATAATGGAAGGGTATAGAAAAGATGGAGGCAGATCCTTCTTAGATGTGCACAGTGATAGGACAAGAGTCAATAGACACAAGATAGAACACAGGAAAATCTAATTAGATATAAAGACGATGATTATTATTACTACCACTTTTAATCATGACAGACAAGCAGTGAAGAGGGCCCAGAGAACCTGTGGGATCTTTATACTTCAGGATGTTCAGAACTCAGTTAGACAAGACCTTAAGCAACAAGCAATCAGATCTAATTGTATCTGCTTTAAGCAGATGGACTAGATGATCTCTGAGGGTCCCTTTCAACCTAAAGTACTCTACAGCTCCATGGTTCTTGTTTCAGGCACTCTAGGTGGTATGTTATTACTGTTTCTAAACAGCTATTAGGTCTGGTTTTAAATTCCCAGAATATTTTGTATGTAGGCTAGGACATGAAAACTGCTAGAAGCATTCTAGGGACAATTCTGTGTGTACAATAAACTGCCTTAAATCTATAAACTCCAGTCAACCCAGTACCTTACTAAGATTTCCCTGCAGAATACTGTATGGATACAATTAAACCAACACCCTTCTTTAAAGAAAGTGCCACAGAATTATTTTATTATTTCTGAAATAGTACTTTCTAAATAAATACAACTGTTATGGAAGGTAACAGTTTTGAAATGTTTTTACAGGATTTGTTTGGGGTTTTTTTATTTTAATCTCTTTTGGCTTAAATTTGCTCAAATCCATTGATTCATCCCATTATTTATCATAACTTTTTATATGTTTTACTTAAAACTTTGTATTTCCTTTGAACAGATGGAAGATTTTCACCTTTAAGAAATGTTTAGTTTGATATTTTCCTTTAATTTTTTTTTTTTTAGTCCACTGAATTTGATCAAAATTTCAAGAATAATGTGACCTATAAAAGATTTCTGGTAAGTCCTAAATCAATTTCCTATGCATCTAAAAAGAAGTCATTTATTTATGACTAAACACTGAGTAGATTAATATTCAATAAAGAATTTGATGATTATGATTCTAGAACTTTCTTTAGTAGCTTAATCCAATAAAACTGTTAATCAGAAAAATACTGAATAATAATAACAATAGCACTAAAATAAATTTTTCATTTGCAACATGCAGCTTTTAATGATTTTTCCTAATCACTATTAATAAATTTGCTTTTTCTAGTTATGACACTCATCTTTTAATGTGTGTTGTGACTCAGTCATTTGGAAAGAACTTAGTTTCTGTTAATGTTTCTTTATCTATAAGTAAAATCTTATTACAGCTTTTCTTTAACATTCTTTATTCTTTCTAAATATCTCCCAAATCACAAGCCAAAACCTAAACATAATATTTCATTTAAGGATTAACTCAAAGAGTTATCATCATTTTTTTAAAAAGCATTTTATGCTTCCCACTCTTACACAATAGGAAAACTTAATATTTTCATGCAAATTCTTATTTAATTGTCTACTTAAACCAGTTAGCCTTCATAGAACCCAGTCTCATGATAGTACAGTACTTTCAGTGAACCTGTTTAACACAACCACAGTATCTATAATCATGAATATCTCAATAGTTGGCTTTGCAATAAACCCTCAAAAACTTCCTCTTACAGAATTTCTTATCAAGAATAGAAATAAAGAAAAAGACAGAGGGCCAGATACTCACATAACTAAGTCACAGGTAAAGATGTATTTAAAATTTGTGAGAGAATACAACGCATATTGATACTGGTATGATATGACTGGAAGATATTTTCTGGATGTATTTGAGATTAGTGAGCAATTAATTAATTAAGTCAGTTACTCTAGCTACAAATATCTGTAAATCATTAAAATATAAAAATTAATTTCAGGATCTCCTAAAGTTAAATGTTAGTTCTAATATCCTCTCCATTGTTGTCCTTCATCCTCAAGGTCTTTAAATAACAGAAATCTTTTTCTACAACAAAACATAGCATAAAAAATGTCTTTGTACAGTAAAGTGCTTTTTCAAGATGGAATTCAACATCTGAGTGAGAAAGAAAAGGTATTTTTGTGCTAAGAGGAGTTTTTCTGAAACAGAAGAATGAAGGGAGCTAAATCACATAGAAGTGTGCCAATTCACCTTCTATACTTTGCCTTGCACATTATCACCAGGAAGATGTAACCATAGCCAAGAGAAATATGTGGTGAGTGGAATGAATACAGGCTCGTCTTTTCCTCAGTTCCCACGTTATCTCTGCTTTGTATCTCTGCTTTGTTATCTCTGCTATCCTACTAACAGGATTAGAAGGTAGTAAGAACTGTATTTCAGTCAAATAAATACACAAAACTATGAATATGATTATACAGTGATCTATAAATAACATATTGCAATAGGGCTACTTACCTGACTATACACTGCACTTAAAAATTACTCAAAATTCTGTATTCTCATGGGAGTGAAAATTGAGGCATAGGAAATTAATTACAAGAGTGGTGTTGTTAAACTTCAGTACCCAGTATAAAGTCTAGATCAGCTAGGTAAGTGTGTGAACTGCACTTCCATGAGTCTTCCAGTTGCATGTATGCAACCATATTTCTTGTAAGGAGATACCTCCATTTTTCTTTGAACCGGAAGAAATTACTTATTCAGAGACAAATACTGGTAGTGCTCAAGTCAGCAAACTGTCACATTACCACTGCTGGAAACATACACAACAAAACACCTTTTCAGCAGGATGTCAAAATAAAACTACATGAGTAATTACCTCTTAATGGCAAATGACACTTTTTCAGAGTACAGTCCTTCTGGCACAGGTTCATACACAGCCCCTACTATCTGCAAAATAAATAATCTACAATTAACTGAAGAAAAATATCCCATTATTTATTTGAAGACCCACAGCATAAGTATTGTTCCTTGAAAGAACCTGATGGGCATTACATCATCAGGTCTAACTCTCAAAACAGCTTAGAATACATCTAATGCAGAACGTCACTTATAATCAAGTATCCACACTAATGTACATAGGAATTGAGGATCAAGGTGGTACTATATCTGAGTAAGGGAAACATTAAGAACTTCACAATGACTTTTTAAAATTTTATTAGTGATCACATACTAAGGTGTGAAACACAATGCTATAGAAAATCCAGTATTATAGTACATCAAGAAATTTTAGATATTGAAAGCTCCTATCACTAAATGCAGTGCTAAAAATATGCCAGTCTTTGAGGTAATGAATTCGAATTGCAATTTGAATAGCAAAATAGCAAATACATACAAAGATAAACACTTGTGCTCATTCACACATCAGACCAGAGAGTAGTTTATGCTTCTATAACCTTAAACATTCATTCTAATGGATCTAGTGAACACATGCAGGAATAATTGGTAGGTTGATCTGGCAAATCTGAATACCTTAGTTGCCAAGGAGAGCATATTGGTGCTGTAAAATGGTGGGTTCAGAGTTGCCATCTGATAAAGGATGCATCCTGCAGCCCAGACATCAGCCTTCTCTCCATATGGCTCACTCTTTACAACTTCAGGGCTAAGTAAAAAGCAATGCAACCCACACGTGTTTAATTAATTCATTTAGAAGTAAGCTTATTTTAAAAAAAAAAAAAAAGCACACCCAATATTGAGTTAGTCACCACAACATATTTCCAAAGCAGTTATGTTCAGAAGGTTGGATTTATTTCCTATACCAGCCAAATTCCCATTTCTACTGCAGCTCTTCTCACAACACTAGTGGCTTAAATTTTGTTCACTTGTACTTTCCACTCATTTCATGTTAGAATGTCTTTAGATTAAACAGATACAAATAAACTACATCATTCAGAACTTGCTTACAGTGATGGTATTTCAACAAAATGGACTAGAGAACAGATAAATATATCACAGCCTCTTGCAATTAAGATATCAAAGATTTGAATAAGACTCCTATATTTAGAATGCTAATGGATATGATTTTGCTACTAATGTGAGTACACAAAATTTACTCATATCATTTTCATCCTCTTAAAACTACTGTAATGCTTTCCCTGTGTGGAAGCCACATGGACACTCAACAGCCAGCTGAATGACAATAAAATTTTTAAAAATACATTTTAAAGATCTATTTAAAGCAAATGGAAGAAAGTAGTCATTTCAGCAGACTCCACTTCCTTCTCTTAATTTCCTCAGCACTTTCCATGAAACTAGGTGATAATAATTTACAATAGTAGGGATATTCTGATACTGGCATTCAAATCCTAGCATTAAATAAAGGTCATATCACACAATGTGTTTTTTCTACTTAGTCTCTTCACTCTGTAATTACTTACAGAGATAAAAAATACCCAGCTCCTTTAATCCATAAAATCACTTTGAAAACCTACTAGTTTTCCTTTTTTCTTTCAGCTCAGAATTTGGAACCACGATATCAACTTCAGGACTATATTACATTTATCTTTGGTAAAATGCCTTATTTTGGAGCTGAAAGATACTGTGTAAATTCAACTAATGATGCAATCTGGATAAAGTATATTGCTAGAAGGTATGCTGCTGATACACACGAAGTGCAGAAAATGGGGCGTTAAAATAAATGGGATGAGGTTCCTTAGATAAACTAGCATGCTGAAGAGAAATTAAGTGATCTTAACAGAACAGAAAGTCAGAACACAGGTCACAGTGTGGGGAAGTGAGACTGACAGGTCACACATTTCTGATAAAATTGATCAAAGAAGATACAGACTCCTTGGTGAAACCTAATTAGCAATTTTCCTTGATTTTTGTTGCTGCTATTAGATAACTATAGAGAACACCAGATGTTGAACATGGCATTAGAACGTAATACGATTTCTATAGTGAGACTGTCTTTATTCCTCAATTGTGACAGTAATTCATTAGAAGACATTGTAGAAATTTCATTTTTATGTATTAAACATGTCTATTAGAGCAAACATCAGTATTGCAAATTATCATAGAGATGGTGAGCTCAGTAATGCAATACCCCTGTCTTAGTAGTTCTGAGCATGCTCCTATTCAGAAAAATGAATGACTTGAATTTTACAATCTTCCACTCTAGTGATAACTTTCATTCATAAAGAGACACAGTTATAAACTATTATTTTAAAATTACTAAATACACTGATGTTATTCAAGCCAAATGTATGTACCTATGCAAAAAGTCACATAGCAGTCACAGAAAGAAGCTGAACACAATCAAGAAAGAAACAGAAGCAACCATGACCTGGCCTGCAGAATCTTGTATTCATGAGCAGCAGCGAAGAACCTAGCTTGATGTCCAGAGCAAACAGCAGTCCACTGGGCCGGTGACTAGGAAAAACGTGTTCATTACTACTATGATTTGGAAATCACAGAAAGAATACAGAGCTGACAGGGTTGCAGTTTCAGCATGGTTTCACACAAATGCATAATAGCTTGAAGTTAATGAAGTCATTTGGTCTGCTTAATCATGCTGAAAGATTTCTTGTTCTAAATGCATAACTTTTTTTTTTTCCTCATCAAAAAGAGGCCTGGCAGCAGAGTACTACTCAATCTTTTCTTGCAGAACAAATGTCTTTAGTCAGAAGGAGATATTTAGATATCCCTGATATTTAGAGCATTAGGATGACCAATATCTTAAGTACTGTCTTGTACTTAAGAGGCATTTTATGCTACGGGAGTAATATTTATCTAAACTTCTAGAGTAATTCTTATATAAGGTGACTGTGAAAATTTTACATGTACAATCCTATACTTCCAGGATGCCATGCTTTCATGGCTAATTAATTCTGTCATTTATATTTTTAAATAGAATTTTCAAATATTATTTATTTACTTAAGAGATGTAGTGAAATCCCTCACCATGTTCTACAGGCTTGCCTCACCATCTGCTACTTTGGAAGGTGGGTGGGGTACAGTACTTGTTGACTAGCATAACAACTCTGCAGTTGAGTTGCATCTTTTGGATCCACACTGTTGAGGGATGCCAAGCAGAGAAAGTACCCACTTCTGTTCCTGTACGCTGCCACCCACAAACAGGAGGGTGGTGGGAGTGCATATGGTTTCTCTAATTCAGTTGACAACTGTGTATAAACTGTCACTGTCTGGTCTTGACCAGAAAGAATGAGCAGAACCAGACTCTTAATTTTATTCCATAAAAATTGTACAACATCAATCTTAGCCACAAACACAGAAAATTAATTTAAGGGTGTAGCATCAGTATGACCAGTTTGAGGTTTGCTTGTAAAGGCAGGATTCTTCCTTTAATTCTTAGATCAAGAGGTCTACATTGGTTGAAATAGGACAGTGACACCACTTAAAATTTAGCAAAGAAGTGTCCACATCATAAAATGCATTCAGTGCCAAAATAACACACACAAAGGGGGAAAGTCTAAGAGCTTATTAAGCAATGCATTTCCATTGCTCCAAGGGCTGACTTTACTGTTGCAGAGCAGCTGTATTGATGATGACATTCTATGACATCCAGAGTCTTGGACATTAAAAGGCATAGCAGATATTTATATAATTAGTCATTTAATTTTTGCAGCTAACATATTCAAGGTAATTATTGCAGTTCTTCCTCTAGGTTTACAAATCACTGCTCATTTCCAAATTACATACTCGAGCTGAAAAAGCTTACTGCAGCAGTATTATGTTAACTATATGAGTCCTTCACTGAAGTCCATAGTAAAAGCAAGACTAAATTCTTCTACATAGAAGACACAGAAGTATATCCACAGACTAATTCTCCAAATTCTCAGCATTCTAAACCAGATGGTTTTATAATTGTTTCTCAGAAAGTTAACTCTTGCTTAACATACCAACATTGCTTTTGTATTTAATAAAGAAGTCCTCTATGCCAGCAGCCTTAAAATGAGTCTTGAATTTGATTAAGCCATTGCTTTACCCAGTTACCTGTTTTTTCCTCTTAACTAATTTTGAAAGTTAAATGGTTATTTTAAATATTTCATGTACTATCCCATATTTTTAATTAGAATTTAAAAATAAAGTAATATCTTATCAATGTTTGTGCTACCTGTGAAATAGTACCATTTCACCAAATCGTCTCTATATAGCCTTGCAAAAATGTCTCCAAGCTTCCAATTATAATTTTGCTCACTGAAGTTATTTTGTCATGGTTTTTAAGAATCCTTTTAACAGAGATATACAGACTATCCCAATCTGAATCTGCTACATTAACACTATCACATATCCATATGAAATATAACAATCCTCACTGGATTATCTCACATTCACCTAAGTTACTAGTGGATAGAAGTTCCAAAACTTTTTCCAAAAAGTTTCCAAAATTGTCCTGAATTTGAAGGGAGAGGAAAGGGACAGCTAAGGAAATTATGGTTTTGAAACACCATTAATTTTCTAGAGCTTCTAAAGCTTCTAAGAAATGTTGCTGATACTATCAGGTTGACTTTACATGGGACATAATCTGAAGATTTCCCAAGCTGCACAGAACCTCAATAGGCCCCTCATAATTTCTCTTGGTACTACGTTCACACTTTCCAACATCTGTAAGAACAAGCTGGCATATGTTATCCTACAGAATAAGTATTTTCAAATGAGACATGATTTTGACTAGACAGTTATGGATTAATTAAATTAAGAGTGATTCTTCATGACTAACTCCCAGAAGAACAGATAGCTATAATGAAAGGCTAAATAAATAAGAAGCATATACCACTGCAGGAGATTTTAACAACGACAGTTATTGTTTTCAGTCTTTATAATTCCTCTAATTCATTATTTAGAGTTTGATATAAATTCCTGCAGTTGGTAGCAGTTATACATATTATGCCTAGAAACCATGTCTAGTTCAGGAAGCAACCCACGGTGAAAATATAGTTGGAGGCTAGTGAAGTATCAAATGTGCTTACCCCATTCATCCTTCCTTATGAATAGTGGCTTATTGCCACTGTTAGAGACAGGACAGTAGGAGAGATGGTACAGAAGTTTGCCATAAACTGATAAAACTTTTTTTTTTGTGGGGGTCCCAAATACTAAAAGCCTCTCTGCAGCTTCTATTAGCTTCAGATATTCAGATATCTTTGTTAAAATACAGATAAAATCATACTTGCTTGCAATGGTTAGCCTTTTTAGTTACTGGCAGAACTCATCAAAGCAATTAGAGGAAGGAATTTGCACAACTTTTACACCTGTAACTGCCAGAGTTCACTATACAAATGAGGCTGCTGTTCTCTAGCCTAGGCTAACCAAGGATTTATCCAGTAGTGTCTTGAAAAACTTCAGAGGTAAAGACTACACATCTCTGGGCAGGCTGTTCCACATCTGACTTATAATAGTGAAATAAATTGCCTGGTATCACATTAGAATCTCTCCTGGTTCCACGAATGTCTATTTTCTCATAAAAAGGCCAAGACCACCAATTTCAGTTCAAAGTATGAGAAAATCAAGGATATCCTTGAATTTTAAAACCATTTCTAGGTTTCAATGAACCAGGTGGCCCATTTTCACCTTAATAAGCTACAGTAGGATAATTTGCAAGAGTTTGGAGACCAGTGTAAAAATTATGGTTCTCTGAATCACAGAAAGGGGGGAGGAAGATAATGGGGGGGGAAGAGAAGAAAAAAAAAAAAAAAGAAAAAGAAATTTTTCAATTTCTTTTGCTGCTCAACATCACCCTGAAGGAGAAAAAAGGCAAACAGAAAGCAGTTGCTGCTTGTCACAATTTTTCTCTGGATACTTTGCTGTAAGCTACAGCTATGCATTCAGTATTACAGCTTCATAATTAGCTCTAAAAGCAATGCAATAAGAAACAGGAGTCACAAAACTGACAGTTTGAATAAAAAGCTTCTATGAACATTGCTGAAAGCTATTTGCGTTTCTCACCTATGAAAAGAATTCAATAGAAGCCTTTTGGGGATATTGTGTCTATCCCTGGAGTGATGAAGCTGGAAAGCTGGAACAGGATTTTCAATCATTACTTCAAATTTTTGCCTTCATGGTTTTCTGTTTTGAAACCTATCACCAAGTAATTATATAATTTATTAAATTGTCTTCTGTTTACATTTTTCTCATTAGAAATTATGCTTTCTTCTTCACAAAAGACACCTTTTCAGGGATCCTTTGCTGACATCTATTGAAAAATTCATTATTTCCACCATTTTTAAAATGTATGGGGACAGGGAAAAAGCTTAATACCTCAGTTTAATTTTATGACATAATAAATCCTCTTGCCACCAGGTGAGAAATGTCATTTTTAAAGGAGTGAAGTCAGCTAAGAGAGGTAACTTTCACATGTATAATTGCTCTCTTATCAGTGTCATCTCAACAGTTTCATTCTCTAGACCAGAGAATGTCACCTGTCTCTGCCAAGAAAGTTTCTCTACCTTAAAATAATTTTAGTCTATAGAGAGGCAAAACCAATCTGAGGTCAGTGACAAGCTGATAACTGTGGGCACAACAGCCTATATGATAATACCTAAACTCTTTCAAAAGTAATAATGGTCTGGTTTGATGTGGAAGGACACTTTCCACTGCAAAGAGAAGTTGTGTATTGTTTCTCAATCTGAAATGTTAATGAGCATCAAGAAATGTGTGACAACAAGATCCCTGTAATAAGCCAGCATAGCTCTCAGTTAAACTGTTGTTGATCAACAATTTGAGAAATCACCAACTGCTTGCTTTCAGCACATATTCAGTGTCTCTCTAAACAGGAGGAGATGTTTTATACTCCACCTTTTCAGGCTTTTATTTCACAGGTTTGAAAATCAAGATATGGCTATCCAGTTAACATTCAACAACTAATCTGTATTTCTCTGAATTTACCAACCTTTAAGCTCTTATGTGTTGCTCACATTATACATTACTGCTTCAAGATGCTAATATATTAACTTTAAAAAATAATTTATGGCCTCTAGCAGAGCAGTAAGACAGTGTTCTAGAACACATGGAAAACTGCCAGCAATTCATTCCTAATGCACCCATGTCACACAGGGTTTTTTTTAAAAGTTTACTCTATTGTTCTTTACTCCTATTGCTTTGTTAAACAAAAACAAACAACAAAAATCTTCTTCATACCTAAATCATTAACTATCTGAGGCAGAAGTATGTTCAGAGTACAAGGTTCTCTTCCTAATCCCCAAGTGCAAAGAGTCACTCATACCCAATTTTTCCCCAGCAAAATTTAAAGCACATATGAAATATGAAAATTTAAAGCACTAAAGCTAAAGGAGGGAAGGTTTAGATTAGATATTAGGGGAAAGTTTTTTACAGAAAGAGTGGTGAGGTGCTGGAACAGGCTGCCCAGAGAAGTAGTGGATGCTCCGTCCCTGGAAGTGTTCAAGGCCAGGTTGGATGGGGCCCTGGGCAACCTTGTGTAGCTCAAGGCCTGGAGGTTGGTGGCCCTGCCTGTGGCAGGGGGGTTGGAGCTCTATGATCCATGGGGTCCCTTCCACCCCAGACCATTCTATGATTCTATGATTCTATGAAACCGTGAAGGCCAAAAAAGCCTCACAAGCGTTAGGTTGTTTAGGCTATATATTTGAAAAATACTGTAAGCCAAGATGTCACTTTGCTCCTGATGATCCCAGTCACTCTTTAACATCACTACCCTACTGCACCAACACAAGTACCTCTGCAGCTGCATTATGTGTCAGACCAAAGACCTCATGCACCTGAAAAATAACCTAAATTATTTTTCAGCCAAGTCAGTTCTCTAATCTAGTTCATCATCATATGTTTAGACAAATGCTTGTGGTGGCCCAGGAGTAGTATGGCTGGTTTGGTTTCAGAGTTTTTTCCAGGGGTTTGTTGGGGTTTTTTCCTTGAATCATTTCTTTGATACAATTTATATCAAAGCACTAAAACCAACTGATATTGGCATAAATTTGGGAGGCTTTTTTCTAGGGAAGAGAGACAGTAACTACAACTGCCAAGAGGCCAGCTTTATATACATAAAAGCAGCTTCCACTGAAATACAACTTTCAGTTTTACTTAGTTCAAAATGCCAAACTGAAACTTTTTTTTACCTTTGTTAACTAAGAAAAAAAGTAGTCAATCAAAATATAAGAAGACCAATAAAATGTATAAAAAGCTTTAGAACATCTGTCCTCAGTTGCTCCCTTCTGAGCATAAAGTCTATAGAAAAAGCGTCTGAAAAGAGCAGAAGAATTTTATTGTGAGGATTTCTGTGTTCATATTCAGAAGCAGAAGACCAGTGAAGTACACTGAGCTACTGCATGTTCTCCCATCTTTGACTCCACACTTCCTGTAAGAATGTGTATCTCTGCCAGTTAGAAAAGATTCATGCATTTATCTGACAGACCTTTTAACCTTTTTTTTTTCCTTTCGTGGCAACTTTATATTTTCACTCCTTTTACACATATAAACATTTAGTGCTGTTGAAAACAAGTTATTTCTGAATCTCACAGAGCAGTGGCAAAAAAGCACCTCATTGCACAACAGACTTGTGAAAAAGTGTCTTTAAGACCAAAGGATGCATTTCACTGATCTTCACTGAGTATGCTGCCCAAGAGACACCCATATGTAAATGCTGTCATGTTTATACACACTGGAGGCAATGTGCTTCAAAAACCTCCAGACATGGCAACTGTGTTCTTGCTGGGACACCACTGAGCAATTTCAAATTTATCCTCTTAAGTATCGATGGCAGAACAAAAAAGCTGCCAAAAATTCTTGCAATGTGTAGGTTGTACATACTTGGTGAAGTGGTGAAGACATCAACTATAGATATGCCAGGAACAGCACTGCTAGCTGGATAAACTAATTGTGCTTAATTTATCAGTGTGGAACAAACAATTAAACTGAAAAAGCATGAGAGCATCTGCCTCATGCTAAGATGAACTAGCTTCTCCACAAGTATGAATAATCTCACCATTATGTCTATATGCGTGCATGCATACATACACACTACTACTCTAAGACATGCTTTGGGCCTCTAGAATTTTCCAGCCAGAACAGCATTCTGTGAATATTTAATTTCAGAAATACAGCAATTTGGCAGCTTTTTTAAGTATTTTTTTTTCATAATATAAAATAATTATAGTATAAAAATTCATAGTGCCACTGACTTGTACTCCCAAAAATTGGGAGAACTCTCAAACAATGCAAGGGCAATGGTTATCAATATTTAAGTACCTTTTATATGCAGACAACAAGTACTGGAGTTGTATGGGCTTTTACATACATTTATCCCCAACTGAAGGCTTACTATAAACTTTTTCTTTTTTTTCTAAAGCACCTATTTGCAATGTTTTTCCCCTTATCAAGATACAGACACAAATACAGCATGTAGATATCTTGGGAAAATATCCTGTAAAGATACAATTCAGTTTGAATGTAGCCTTCTTGCCTATATATTGTATCTTGATGTAGAAGAAAACTCAGTGTGTAAAACTACTACATGTTTCTAGGCCTTTACTTCTTAAAAAAACTTGTTTCAAGGGCAATTTAAAAAGCTTTGCAGGCTCTATCAGAAAAGGTGATGTTTACAGCAAGTTGCTTCTTCATTCAGATGTCTTATTATTACTAAACAATGTAATGAACTATCCCCTTTGTCAGTAATGAAAACACAACAATCTGCTAATTAAGCTCAAAATGTGTATAGGTGTTTCAACTGGTTTTATACTGAATTTTCAAGATTATCATACTCATCTCAGAGTAAATTACAAGGACAAATCAAAGTATCGTTAATATGTAACTTAGCTTTCCAGTGTTACATATGCAGCCTACGGGAGGCTTAAAATAGAAAAATATATTGAAGTTCTAATTTACAGCTGTTATTCCTTCAGACACACCATAGAGCAAAGACTAAAACAAGAAAAGTATAAGCAAGACTCTGAAACATAAAAAATAAAATTTCCCTTCATTAATCTAAGTCAAAAATCAAATTGAAGGCAAGCAACATGGTCCACACATCTGGCATTCTTATTCATACAAAATTATCTAGCAGATTGTCAAGCTGTCAGTTTTAACAGAAATGCTGTAGATAAAGCATATCCCTAAGTTGTGGCAAAATTTTATCCAGATATATAAAAACTGAAACACTCATTCTGAAAGGTACTCATAGCACTCATCCAACAGATCCTTCTATGAGTTGAACCCTGCCAAGCAGCGACGTTTTTGGGTGAGTTACAACTGCGACTTCATAAAATGCTTTGAGGAGTTGCCTTAAATCTAACTGTACAAACATCTGAAGAAACTAAAAAGGTTTCTTACTTTTAGCTATGAAACACAAATCTGAACAATTAAGCAATGGAAAAAGATTTTGCTTCTTGAGGTGTACACCTTCCAGAATGAACATCTTTCAGCGCCTTTGACCAAATAACTAAGTTTATCAAGAAGCTGTATGAATATTTACAATTTAAATGGAAATATGGAAAAATAAGTATCTGCAAGATGACCACAAGCAGTAGCAAATCCAATCCTACAACTCTAAAGTAAACCCAAATCTTGAATAACTGATTTCATATAAGATGTTAATTTCACCTAAATTTAAACCAGATAACTACCTAATAACTACTGTCCTGTCTAGCAATCCTGTTTGGTATAGATTAAATGTTAAAAAGAGGCAAGCAGCTAATTTTACCTGAATTAGATGGTAACTTCATTGTCTTTCTTTACACAGAATTTAAAATTCAACAATCTAAAATCTAAATAAAGTATATTGATCCAGATGTCTGCAAAAACTCTCACAAAAGTCAGTAGATGAAATCTGAACAGAAGGTCATAAGGTAATAATCTAGGTATAACTTGTTATATATTTTCATAGTAAAGAAATCATAGAATCATAGAATGGTCTGGGTTGGAAGGGACCCCAAGGATCACAGAGCTCCAACCCCCCTGCCACAGGCAGGGCCACCAACCTCCAGGCCTGGATCTACACAAGGTTGCCCATCCAACCTGGCCTTGAACACTTCCAGGGACGGGGCATCCACTACTTCTCTGGGCAGCCTGTCCCAGCACCTCACCACTCTTTCTGTAAAAAACTTCCCCCTAATATCTAATCTAAACCTTCCTTCCTTTAGCTTTAACCCATTCCCCCTTGTCCTGCCATTTTCTGCCCTTTTAAAAAGTTGAATCCCCTCCTGCTAATAAGCTCCCTTCAGGTACTGGAAAGGCTGCAATGAGGTCCCCCCTGCAGCCTTCTCTTCTCCAGGCTGAACAAGCCCAGCTCCCTCAGCCTCTCTTTGTAGGGCAGGTGCTCCAGCCCTCTAATCGTCCTCGTGGCCCTCCTCTGAACCCTCTCCAACAGTTCCACATCTTTCTTGTATTGGGGGCCCCAGATCTGGACACAGTACTCCAGATGGGGCCTCACGAGGGCAGAGTAGAGAGGGACAATCACCTCCCTGTCCCTGCTGGCCACCCCTCTTCTAATGGAGCCCAGGATCCCATTGGCCTTGCGAGCTGCAAGAGCACACTGCTGGCTCATGTTAAGTTTCTCATCCACCAGAATCCCCAAGTCCTTCTCAGCAGGGCTACTCTCAAGAAGCTCTTCTCCCAGTCTATATCTATGTCTGGGATTCTTCCGACCCAAGTACAACACCTTACACTTGGCAGTGTTGAACCTCATTAGGTTCACCCGGCTCCATCTTTCCAGCCTGTCAAGATCAGCCTGTCAAAAAAAAAATTTATTGCTTGACAGCTCACTTGTAAACATCTGCTGAAAAAGTAAGGCAGCATGGGAAAGTGGGCAAAGTCTAAAGAGAAGAAAAAAGGTTTGAGATATCACCTCGTTCTGTAGCTTGCTCCCTAACCACTGTAATGGGCATCCTTGAGAAACAAGCCAGAAGCAAAGGACAAGTGATGTCAGCTGACCTGTCACATGAATCTGAGATGAGAAAAACATTTCATTCCACCGTTTTATTCTCGGAATTATCTCTAAAATTCCTTCTAGGAATACAGTAAATTCTTTATCAACCCTTCTTAAGATAGGATGTAGAAAGAAAATACTGTACGTGTTAATATGTAAATGGTAACCCACAAAACCTACCAACTGATATTCGCAACACTCTCCTGCATCTCCCCATTTAATAACTGGGCACCTTGATCTCTATAAGAATACACAGACCACTTGTCTGCAGTTGGGATCATATAGCTAATGCACTGCTACATCCCTGGATAAGAGTGTACTACCTCTTCAGTCATAAAATCATTTACCTTTGTGCAGCTCAAATTTTGAAGAAGCTAGACATCAAGTAGTAACCCAGGAAAAGAGCTTTCTTAAGCAGAATAGATACAAACACAGATAGACGTAGATATAGATATAGATATAGATATAGATATAGATATAGATATAGATATAGATCTGCTTGAAATCATGGGGTTTTCAAAGTTAACCTCCTTGTGACATGCTTGTATGCAATGGCCAGCTATAACCAAGAAGTATGAGGACTCTAGGTAGGAATCATGTCAATTGCCGATGCAAATAATATAATCAAAGGCAGTTTAACTCCAAATGATTAAACCCACAGAAACTATTCAAGTATCAGCAAATAATTTATTTTTACCTCTCCCCTCTTTCATTCAAAACAGACTCTTCCATAATGTCCATTTTAAATAAGAACCTGGCAGATTAGACATGCATCTCAAGCAGACAATATGGTCACTTACGGTTAAGAGAAGAAATGGAAAGACTACTGGCTGCTCTGGTAGCTGATGAATCAGACATGATCCCCTTGTTCATTTAGAAGGCATCAATGCCCCTTGATAGCATTTCTTAAACAGATATCTATCCTATTTCTGTTTCTAATTATTTTCTTTATTTCAATTATGCTAGAAGAGTATTGCAAGCATTCAGTCTGTCACTTGTTAGTCAATTCTTGATGTGGCTGTTCTTCCAGTCAGATGTCTAGCGTACCTCATGCTGCCTCCAGCAATTCTTAAGCCACAGCTGCTGTGCCATTCCTTGAAACAGTGAGTGTATTACTGTATGAAATAGGAAAGGGTAAAAAGAGAATTGACCCTTAAAAATCCAGTGTTAACATTTCTCTGATGAGACATGGCCACTTAATGAACATTATTGCTCTGATGCTTACTCTAATAATGTCTATAAAGAGTGCACAAACTCTTATATTATAGTGGCAGAACTTCTACCAATTAAAGTTATTGTAACAACAAGATCATCATTCTACAAAATCTCAGCCATGGAAAAAAAACCCAAGAAATAATATTTAAAAATATGGAAGAAACCAAGGAAAGACTAAGGCAGTTTGAACAATCCTTGAAATCTGGATAATATGAAAAAACGTGCAATTGAACAAAGCCACAACAAAAACTAAAGCCCAAGCCACAAGGGAAAACAGGAAATAGCTTTAACTTACTACCAAAAATATGGTAAAACAGCAAACACACTATTAAGGAAACATCAAAGACAGCAAGATAACATGTGACAGCAATACAAATTTATAAACCACAAACGTACTGAGCAATAAGGATTTGCCAAGATACCAATACTGCTGACATCTGTGGTAGAATATAATGGAGAGAAAAAACCAGAAAAAAAACCCCTTCCAAGGTCCTGCAATTGCGATGTCAAAGTAACACCGTTCATCTGAGTGCAGCTCATTTGACATTACTTAAAAGAAAAATAAAAAATAATAATTCTAGCAAACAAACACTAGTAACACTGAACCAGGAGACATTTACAAGCTCATAAACCAGCTTGATGGAATAACTATTCTTATTCTAATAAAAAGTGTGCATTCATTATCTGTTCCAAAGGGGTTACAAATTAAAAGTCTTAAGCCATTGAGGGGAAAAAACCAGAATAATTAATAACCATTAAAATAATTGTTACACAGAAAGAACATTTTTTGGTTTACAATCCGTTATGTTGGTAGAATAGGACCTTTTTTTTCCAGACAGCAGTTTAAATTGATCACAGATTCTCTAAAATTATTACATACTAAATATTTTTTTCTCCAATCATTAGGTAACTCTTTAGAACCCAGATCAGCACTAAGCGTTAGAAAACAACTATAAGAAGCTGTATGCTTTCATGCTCCCTTTCATCAAGAAAACCTATGCTATGGCTTTAAGTTACTTCTAAGCCTTTGTGAGTAAAACTACTCCTTTCTTAAGGGGGAGGGGGGAGGGAAAGTATCTATGAACTAGAACATGTCACTTTGAAAGTGGTCTGCTTTCTTTTAGTTGAAGAGTTTTTTTGCATTCTCTCCTGTCCAGTATTAATTTATGTCTTCCAGTGGGGACTTTATCCTTTCCGTTGGAATATTTTCCCAGAGATAAATACAGATTATCTTCATGCTTTCTAACTTTGTTTCACATCTTTTCCAGTTCTACTCCCATGTACAGTGCTATGTAATACTTGACATGGTACTAAGACACCTCAAATTGGAGGTGACAGTTGTTATTTAGTGAAATTTGTTACTTAGTAAAAATTACAGAAAGGTAAATAATTTGGTTGTCTCTTTATAAATCAATCTCTGACAACTACTTATGTTCTTCCTTGAAGTTCATCCAGCTTATCTTCTTAGTAACTATGTCCATAACGAAACATAATGTTCTATGCAGAGTTACATTGTGGCATGCAGATAGAGGAGGTATTATCTGCCTGTCCTCAGATATACTGTCACTGTGGATTCCACCTCCAACTCCACTGGACTTTTTGCTGACAGATGTTATTATAAACCTGTGCTTAAACTACAGCCACACAATCACAATTGCATTTCATTGCTGTGCTTCATTTTCAGAGTGAATATTTGTACTAATCGACTTTCAGAAGGTCCTCTGATAAAAATGCTGTATTAATATACTGGAAGGATTATTTAACTTCTGTTACCTTTTAATGAAGTTAGCAAATCCTCTCTCCAGAAGCCAGCTGTCCCATGGATGGCAAAACTAAAGCAAGACTAGTTCTCTGCTAGTTTTCTACTCTCCCTCACTCCCCAGTACCTTCAGTTTCCTATTTAAACACACCGACACTGTCACATTAGAGCATGAACCGCAGCTTACAGGACGGTAACATTTCAGCTGAGCTTAAACAGTTTTACTTACCAAAAAAAGATTAAACTCTGTCTCTACTCACTATCCAAAATTTCACAAACAATGAAAGAAATTGGTGAAATGGTTCAAAGGCTATTTTTAGAGGAAAGAATGGAAAAAACTGGCAATCAGTTTGATCATACATACAGCATCATAAAGCAGGCTAAAAATTAAGTATGTATCAAAGTACAAGACACTCCCTCATCTTAAATTACCCTTCCCAATACAAAAATTGCTTTAAATAAGTGAAAATAGTATCACATCACCAGAACAATCTACTGCAGATCTCTGCATGAAATCATATAACAATACTGATATATGCAGTGCTACTTTAAGATATGGCCATAAATAGAAACACAAGAAATTTGGGTAATGTAACACTGTGTAGCCCATAAACAGAAATTAAGATGGACTATTTTCTCTTCCAGAGCAGAGGAGATGAGGGACACAAGCAAAATAGTAACTCCAATTACCAGAAAAATTAGGTTCTTTGAAACACCACAAAGAAAAAACACCTCAACCTTAGCACAAAAAGCCAAATCCTGCATAACATTGTTCTGTATATCATTTTAGAACAATTCTGCTTCAGAAAGATCAAGTCAGTTTACCAATTAAAATGGAACATTGTTACCAACATCTTAATGATATCTGAGGGGTCTGCTCTTCTTCAGTTTCCCCACAGATTTTTCAAGATCAGTCAAGTTCTCAGAGAATTATGATGGGATTCTCTATTCCATCCCAATCTCAAACTTTACTTCATCCCCTACAATTTTTTTCTAAATTTCTGCATACATACTCAAATACAAAAGCAGTTACCGTAACTATGACTCAGATAACTTTTACTTGTGTTTCTTGATCTGTTCCCAATACATGCCCCTCTTACAATCCTTTTTGCTAAACCAAGAAGTGACAGGTATACATGAAAGGAAATACCATTCTCTATAAACATGTACAATTTGCTGTGTCTCTTCTGGGAAGTCCTTCGAAACAGCAGCATAATAAAGACTCTGTCACCACTAACTTGGAGCAGATTGTTTCTGGTGACTTATGAGCTGGAAAAAGAGTTCAGAATTCATTATCAATTCCCTAAAGCAGTCTTTTCCTCAATTTTTAATGTATTAAGTGTAAACACATCCATTTAATACATTTGGTATTCTAAACATACACATTGCTGGATTTTTTTAATTCAAGGACATAACCAATTAAAAGGAATTTAATTAGTATGCTAGTAGAATAAAACCTAGTATGAAGTAGATTTTAAAACCATCACAATAACAAAGCATAATTCTATAAGCCCCTCTCTAAACATAAAACTGTTTCTGCTGTTATTTTATGATGACGCAGTTTTTAAAAAATTACATTAGCAAATTGATTCAGTCAACCCCCAAACCAAACATGGTTAGTACATACACTGATTGGTTTTATCTGAACTGCTCTGCATAATGCTGCATAGCCAAATTTAAACAATAAGCATCAGACACTACTTCAGACACATTTTTTCTTAAAAGCACTTTCTGTCACCCTAAAATGACAATAATGCCTCTTTCACTTCCTTAATCTCACACACACACACACCCTTTTTTTTTTGTGCAGGAATACTGCTGCTCTTTGTAGATAGACTTTCTCAATATTTTTATCATTTTAGCCCTTGACATCTACTTAATTCATAAAAAAATATAGCCCAAGCACTGATTAAGTCTATAGGCTCTGGCTTCTGCTTTATGACTTGGGTTAAAACCTTCGATCAGTTCATCTTGTCCCTTGTGAAAAGGTTTCCATATCAAAAAGCTCCCTGCCATACACAGTACTAGCCAAGTACCTTGAAGGTTGCATCCGGTGCATTCAGCTGTTTGCAAAGCCTTCTTAACATTCTTAAATTATTATGACATTAGAAAGACTCTAATGCTTCAGCCTGTCATTTTAAATATTACTCAAGCATACATTTTAAATACAAAGACATCAGTGCTGTATCTTTCTCTTTTCTGACTGCAGACAGGCAAGGATCACTGCTTCCATGATTTTGCCTGTGGAGTAGAACAGAAGTGGTCCCAAAAGATCACTTACTGAGAGGCTGCAAGATATGAGTGACATTTTATCTTCATGCTTACAAAGAAATAACTGGACAAAGAGGTAGAAAAAGAACTGCCAAAACCCTAGCTCTGATGCGAACTTCCTTCCGTACATGAAGACAAGACATAATAATAAGTGTGGTATAAACAAACATTACACAAATATTTGTGTTTTTTCATTTACAGAACACTACTCTATTCTTAAATAAAAATTTCCTATAAAATATGAAAAGACCCAAAGACAGAGACAGAATCTAACAAGGGAGGGAAGAGAAAAAGAAGGGACTGTACGTAGGATAAGAAAATTATGAGTCGGTGACCCTGAGGGCCACTAGCACACGGTTTGGAACCTGACACTTCTGACTCTGATTTAACTTGCAGACACTCTATCTGCAACTGTTGTTTACAAGAACACAATAAATTTCCATCAACAGCTTCTCTGCCCAGCTGTAACAGAACAAATCAATTATTTCAAAGGAGGTGAAGAGATTGGACCTCCACACGTCTCCCTTCTTCCCAGGCCCAACTTCACTTCTAATTTCTCTACCTCCTCCAGCAAGAGCTGTCCATGGAGTCACAGCCCCCTTCAGGCATCCAGCTGCTCTGGCACAGGATCTTCTCCTCTGGCACCTGGAACATCTCCTCCTCCTTTGCTGACCTTGGTGTCTGGAGAGCTGTTTCTCTCACATATTCTCATTCCTCTCTCTGGCCTCAACTGCTCCTAGTGGTTTTTTTCACCCTTGACTACGTTATCCCAGAGGCAGTACCATTGTCACTGATGGACTCAGCTTTAGCAAGCAGCAGGTCTGTCTTGGAGAGGGCTGCTATTGGCTCAATCAGACATGCAGGAAGCTTCTGGCATCTTCTCACAGAAGCCACTCCTAGAGCACCCTCTGGAACCAAAACCTTGTCACACAAACCCAATACAGCATCACTCACAGACTGTGCTATGCTTCAGAAGTATTTGGGGAACCAACTAAGTCAGCCTTGCAATCACCTTACTTTTGCTCAGCAGCAGCATGTACATTGGTTTCGAAGGTATGGGACTTGAATATTTAATACATCACAAGGACTCACTCTGGAAGTCACTTTATGACTGAACAGTTTTTAGGGATTAAATATCAATCATCATTCTGGCAACAGAGAAACAGAAATAACAATTTGAAAAATGGCAACATTCAACTGCTGAACACATGAGTTCTTGACTCTCCCTCTCAATTCAGAAGACCCATCAATAGCTCTCCTGACAGCCTGGAACCTTTAATTACTTATTACAGGCCCACAGGCTAAGCATTCTGATAGGTATATGGCCACCACATGTGGTCACCACATCAGAAAAGAAAATTGAAGAAGACTGACATCAAAAAAAGTTTGCAAAATTCTGCAAAAGATACTGTCAGTGCTCCAGCCAGTGCAGTGGTCTTAGAAGATATTTAGGATGAAACCACTTGCAGTTTTATTTAGGATATAAAATTCTGTCAGGTTTTTCTCCTTATTGGAAGGTATTTTTTTAATTAAAAGTTATGATAGAAAAAGAAAATAGTATTACAGGATGCATTCTGTACAACATCCTTGGTTTGTCTGCATGTCATTCATTATAGTTTCCTTTTTCTATTCCCTATGCCAAATAAACTTCACTTTATTTACAGTAGCTAGAATTTTCAATTAATAGTAGTGGGAACAAGAGCACCAGAAAATCCCTAAAGCAAGTAAATCAACTTCTGACCTTAGAATGCCAAACACTGAATAGAACCAACAGAGTGGCTTTGAAGAGAGGGAACAGCAGGTGTATAAAAATGTGTTGCAATGAAGCTGGAATAAGCCCATTCAGGAATGAGGAATATTTGGATCTGTAAGGCTTCAACTGTACATATTGTAAACATATTTCCTTAATAAAGCAATAGTTAGGGTAGACAAAGCTTAATCAATAATTTTTTGCAAATGGAGAGAGAGATCCATAACTGTGGCAGAGATTAGCAATTCCTTAATTGATTTCTGACTGTGGCATTTCAATCAACAGAAATTCTCACCTTAAATGTCAGGCCCAGAACACATCAACTGCTAGTAGACAAATACTAAACTTGTGCTTTCCATAATTTAGATTCTTACCCAGATTACATTTGCTCACCTCTGTTTGCAATACAGTAACTTTGATTAACAAGCACATTTGTTGTTTATGCATCATGCAACACAAAAATCCTGTCCTGGCCACAGTTACTTTTGTTTGAGAGAATCTGACATGCATAAAATAACATACACTATTTACATACTGTGGGGAACCTTTTGGATAGGAAATGTTTTCTATCCCATGCTCTTGAGAAAACGCAACACAAGTCAGTAGTAATTTAGGAACTCAGGCAGCTACACTGGTACCATGAACAGAATGCCAAAGGAAACTGCAGCTCATGCAGCAGCCTCAATAATGGATTGTATAAGCCAAAATTTTAGAACAGTCATTTATGTGCTTACTAAGCTTAAATTGCAAACAATGTTTGTCTTTTTTTCCACCTTTGAAAATTTCAAACTTGGGGAAGTTTTTTTTCAGTGCAGTCACTATAACCAAATGTCTGTGGATCCAAAACAAATCCACTACCATCAATTTAAAAATTTTTTTCCAAAGGTAAAAAAGGTTCAACATAACTGAACACTGAAGCCACAATTACATTAAAAGCCATTAAAATTAAATTTATGTTGTTTATAGTTTTAAAGCACATTATAGGGGGTACAGGTAAATGAATAAGTTGCTACACAACTGCAGCTACTTCATTTTTGCACCAACTTCACCACCACATGCAAGAATAGGCAACAGCAAAATAGGCATGCAACCAACTACTGTGGGTAGATAACTGGGACCTTGGTCCATTGTAACTTGCCTCCAAAAAAGCAACCATGAAGATGGAAGTCACTGGACAATGTTGTAGGCAGGAGTACTTACCATGAGTACAGAATGGTTCCCACTACTGATGCAAGTTTGCTGTTTTCTTGCTTTTGCTTTGCAAGCCCAAAGTCAGCTACAATTTAGGGAAAAAAAAATTAAAATCACATGTCAATAACCACCTTCTCTGCATGACAATCAGTGATGGTTCACAACAGCTGAAAAGCTGGGGGAGGAAGGGTGGAAAGGAGGTTTGGGTTTGTTGGCTTTTTATCTTTTATGTTTCACAGAACTGGACCATACTATCTTCCTATCCCCACATTAATCAAGAACTTGTTTGAATCAGGCCTACCAGCTTTAAAGTATTAAAAAAACCTCTGATACTTTCAGTCCAAACTGCATGACCAGTTTCAATATTCCAATCAACTGCATGACAATGGGAAGTAACTAATAAGCTGTGATCTATTGTCCAAACTAATGGGAAAAATAATGTAATGAAGTTAATAATTGTTTCACTTTCCTTCAAATGATCCTGGTTTGGAAGGGTGCACGTTCTCAGAAATGTAATTTCAAAGGAGTATGGGGCAGTCTAATATCTGAATATTTAACATTCAAAGATTGCATTTGGTAAGAAATAACAGCAAATCTTAGCCTTACATTGTGACAAAAGCTGTAGGTTTAGATGATCATGCAATTATGTTAATATAAGTGCCTTTTGTGTAATTATCAGGTAGTCTTTCACAAAATTGTCAGGCAGAGTTTTAGAGATGTTATTTTTAATCTAAGCTCCATGCAAACCTTTCAAGTTTATTTTTTTTTCAATTTGTCTACTGCTGCCTCAATGCAACAACACAGCTAAGACACACTGCACTTTATTACATCCAAGCACAGAGAGCAAGAGAAAATAATCGTCCTGGTTAAAACCCCTTAACAAATTTTGTATTGTAATGCTAATTCTTCAGAATTGGGAAGATTACTGTGGTAAAGAAAAATTGTTTACAATATTTTAAGGCACCTGTTCTACTTGGACAGAGCCTATGACATTCTTATTCCAAATGTTTTTACAGTAAGATAGTGAATAAACATTTCAGTTCAAAATCTTCCTACTCATCAAAAAAAAAAAGCTGCAAATCAGAGGAAACACAGGTAAAACAAACTGCTGTTTCTGTTGTTTCTCACTCAGTGTGAGCCTCAAGGGTCTGAATGGACTAGATCTCTTATTCAGAAAGGGCCTCTGACAAGAAAGACAAATGTAGGTACCCATGCCACAGATCATTTTTGTTTGAACAAAATGTTCAAAGGAGGACCCTGCAGTGCTTCCAAAATATAAGTAGAAAGAGTGATAAATTAACAGGATCACCAAAAGGCCTCCCTTTTGCCCCTGAGTTAAGACACTCCTCAAGCAGTTTGCTCCAGGGAATATGAATCCCAAAAGGAGCAGAAGTTTGTGCAGTGTTGATACTCCCCTGAATTAATTATGGTGATTCATTCTACATTTCCTGCTGTGGAAACCTTCACATGATATTCTATGAAAAAAGAGTATTAAGACATTGTATCAATTAATAAATACAGTTCCTGAAGCTTGAAGGATTTAGGAAAGGAAATGGGAGACTGGACATTTCTGTGCTGGAAGAAGTAGTTATTTTAATACAACATTAGTGATAATATGGAAAAAAAATCAGGAAGGTGGAGTAAATATATTCTCTTCCTTTTAGGCTCAGATCCTCAGAAATGGGGTGGGGAAGAATATCCCACACCCACATTTCACAGGCAGGAACATTTTCCAAATTCTGTTAATGTCTTGACACCAGCAAGAACGTCCTAAATACAACTGGTGCCACCAAAGCTAAGGCATGAAACACACAGGACAATCAGCTTTACTTAAATATAAATGCTTTTTCTTACCTTTTTCAAGCCCATAATACAGAATTGAATCAAACTTGCATCAAACTAGTGAAATTTCTTCTCATAATTAGGCATCTGCCTGCATCTTATAAATTGGTCTACAACTTTAAACACTCCTGGATTATTTATTTGGTAGTTGATGCCAAAAGTTTCTACAATAGCTAACAAACAAATTAAATAATTTCTGAGAATTGTGAGAGGCCTCCCTCCCATACAATTAAACTAAGATATGACCCTTATTAACTGGTGTTCATTGTTTCAGCTGTGACCTGAGGATTGACTTATGAAGACCCATTACAACAAGTCATCTGGAAATTTCCCTTCCAGCTTCACATAGCAGTATGTCTTAGAAGCTGGAAGGGAATTGTGAGAGCAAGATTACTCAATACTTGCTCAACTACTTCTGAATTTTACTCAATTATGTATGCTAAAAGCTGATACAAGACCCACATAAATCTGATCTAGTGATTCTTACATTACAGTCTTATTGATCACTCCTGAAATTCAAAATCCTACTTATTAAAGAAAGTATTCTTCCTGAACCATCTCAATTTACTACAGTTAATTCATCCAGTGGTGCAGCAAGCATTAAGATACATGTCTTAAGTACAGGGATGGGCCCATCCTCAGAAGCTAGACCTAACCAATTCACACGTACCACTATGAATATAGATACACCTCATCACAAATCACACCAATTTCAGAATGAAACACAAAACTTACAGCTTCAAAACATTGTCCTACAGCTTCCATCCTCACATAAAAAAGTAATCAATCAATTGATAGAAGTGTTGTGAGCACTTGCTGGAAGGAACTACATCAAAGCTGACAATAAGTAGAGTAACAGAAAAAGAAATGGAAATGGCCAAAAAAAAAAAAAAAAGAGAAGAGTCTTGTAGCTTTACTGGCTACCCACCCATTGTTGTTGATGCTGTGATTAATGGTTCTTTTCATCTGCATGTGTCATTTTAGAAAAATGATACTTTTTCTAGTTTTAAACACTACTGTAATTTTTTCAGGTTCATGTGAATTATGTGCCTATCACCACTATGACTTATTCTATCTTCATAATCCATTAGAGTTTGTAAACTGAGGGGAGTGGTAGGTACACCAATACAGCAAACAAGTTTGCTAAAATAAAATTTCCATGGTAATAGTTTTTGGTGCTTTGTCTACTGTACAACCCTCATCAAACAATGTCTTTGCAGTTAATTTCTCTAATGGTTAGAAGCTTGTCATCCTCCACTGAAGATTATTTATAAGTCTGTTCAGAAAAAATAAAAAATTAACAAACTTTCACCATTAGATGGATCTTTCTAAACTATGACTAGACAGCAATTTCACCAGCAATTCATTACTAGTAGTCCTATACCTCCACAATATTGTATTTGCCTAGATTTTCTACTGTACATTAAGCCTTGGGGGGGTTGGTGGTGGGTGTCTCTGTATATTATGAATCTAGAAAACCAAATGTTGTTTTAATTTGTTTTAAATTCTTAAAAAAGAAATAGCCCAACTGCCATGCAAGACAATCCTCAAATAGGAAGAAAAGAAAACACAAAATTATGCAGTCATAATCCTTTAGATTCTGAAACACCCTTCTTCACTTGTTTTCACTTGTTTACACTGTGTTTAGGGTAGCAGAGTAGGTGATAATGAACAAAGATTGTTTCAGAAAACATTAACATGCTGGGGAAGAGGGAATGAAGAGAGAATTATGAAAAACAGAGTAGGCTGACTTGACTAGTATCTTAACCTCCTACAGAATGATCTCTTCAAGCTTCACAATAGCCGAATTACAAAAGCTTTCTAAATCTTAGGAGTCTCTTTAAATAAGAATTTTAGGTACCTGTAATTTTTTTTTCCTCTCTTTTTATTGACAGAATCTGGTTTTTCATTTGCCATTTTATTTCCCAAAGATTTCACTGAGAAGACTGATCTTCTACAGTAAAAACAAGAGGAAAATTTTACAGATATTACATCTTGATAAAATTGATCTCACGTTCACACATTTGTTCCTTTAAATTCTGTATGACTGCTTGTTGCAGTTTGGTATAACTGCTGCTTCAGTGGCTCTTGTAAGCTGCAGTTACAGCTTTCCGCAAGCCCCATATTTTGAAAACATTGGTACATTCAAGGTCAAATTTGAGACTGAGCCTATCAGAGCTGCTCATAGCGCCTCTGTGAATCACAGATAGGAGAAAAAAAACCTGCTGGCAGGCGCACTTTGCCACCGGAGCGGGAGTGAGAAGATGTAACAAGCTGCACAGACTCCAAGGCCAGGCCTGCAGGAGGTGGGGGGGATGAAGAATGTGAAGAGAAAGTTTCCCCTGCAGCTCGTGGTGGAGTCCATGGTGAAACGGGTGTCCCCCCGAAGCCCATGGATGAGGATGGGGAGCAGAGACAACTATGCCTGTGAAGATTGATCCACGCCTCAGCAGGTTTGCCAAGGGACTTGTGACTTTGCGGGTGACCAGGCCGGGGGGTCTGGACCCGGACGTCAGCACCCTATGGAGGGGAGAGTCCTGCTGAGAGGCCTGTGGTGAGGGGATGACTCCCCGATAGAGAGGACTCACGCTGCAGAAGGTCGTGGACACGACTCTCGCGTGGGTGGGACCCCACGGTGCCGCAGGGGAAGGGTGTGTGTATGTGGAATGCCCCCCCCCACAGCTGAGATGGAAGACAGCTTGGGAGGAACGGACTGAAACCCCTCACTCTCCATTCCCTGCCCCCCCTGTACTGCGAACGGGAGGGAAGAAGGGAGCGAATCTCTGATTAAAGTCATGAGTGCGAAGAGGCGAGGGGTGGGGGGGGGAAGTAGAAGTGATAATATCTGGGGAAGAAAAGCAGCTTGTTGGGAATCACCGGAACCCCACTGCCCATTCCCTGCCCCTCCCCGCGCCATGTTGGGGGGGGAAGAAGGGAGTAAAATCGGGATGAGTTTTGAGTTTGCTAAGAAGGGAGGGGTGGGGGGAAGGTGCTTGAAGACCTGGCCGCTTCTTATCTCGTTCCGGTTCACTGGGTGTAGTAGTTGTAGTAAGTAGTAATAAATCACTTTTTCTTTCCTTTATTCTGTGCTGCATCTGCTTTGCCCATTGCACTAATTGCAGAGTGATCCCTCTGTCCTTATCTCAAGTCCTAAGCCTCCCAATATCTATTTTCTCCCCGTTTTCGGCTGAAGGGGGGAGTGAGCGAGCGGCTTGGTGGGTGTTTGGCCTTTGGTTAGGGCCAAAACCACCACACTGCTGTTTGAAAATGCCCTATTTTTTTTCTAAAATAAAATATGGACACAAAGTCCAAAAGAAAAGCAAAAAAGGATGATGAATGGAGTCTCAAATTCACCACATATATGAAATTTCAAACCTACTCATGCCTGACATTCATTGTGTCCCCACTGAAGTTTCTTCTACCCTAAAGTCTCGGGACGAGAAAAATCACTTTGTTTTTCTTAACCAAGTTTGCAACTGTAATCAAGAACTTCTGTCAGCAACCTACTGAGTTACAATGATCTGGAAGATAAAAGTAGAACTTAAATTTTATTTCCCATAAAAGCACATCCTAAAATCAAGATAATCTGCAATTTAATGTATGTACAGTTGTACATACTTAATCTACTCTTTTCCAACACTAGAATGGGAACAGAATAGCTCATCATTCCCAAAAACATCTTTATAGCTAAATATCAATGGTTCATAAACTCTGTCTACTGTAAGTTTTGTGAAGCTTGTAAATTCTGAACAAAATAATAGCACTGATCCACATGTAGAACTGAGGATTGTAGAGAGAGATGTGATTCTGCAATTAATCCACCAATAACATCCAGAATGTTTGATCTACAGTGTGAACGTAAACAAGTGGAAAATTCCACTCAGCCTATTATGGAAGTTTTGAAAATGAATCTTGGTATGAAGGGTAGCAATTCTGATAATGAAAACTGGTTAAATGAGCCATATAGTCTGCAAAAAAACCTAGCACTGATCCAAGTGACTCCAAAATGTAATGACTAACATAAAATGCTAGTTATGTCCCCTTTAAGTCATGGTCACTGCTTCTCTGGGCATGGCACAGAAGCAAAAGCTAACAGGTCTTTTAAAAAGTGCACTCAACAAACAATTATTCTGAACTGCACAATTAACAGGTAGCTTTCTTCCAGTGTTCAGCAACTGTTCAAACTTTTAAAGTCTCATTCACTGCCATTCTGACACTTCTTGGTTGCCTGATATGATTAGAAGTATATCAGACAGGTGACTTGTCTCAGAACTAGTATTCTGCTGCTATATAATCCCTAGATTTCAGTTCCATGTGATACCAGCAGAGAGATCTGTATCATGTACTAAGCATTAAACAAAGCATGCCACACAACAGAGCATATGGAAGCCTTCACAACTCTCCTTGATACGTCACATGGCCCTCTGGCCATCAGGATCTAAACCTTGCTGCAACTAGATGACACTGAGGAAAAGTAAACATCTACTGAGCGTTCTGTTTTGTCCTACAAACAGAGGCTGTTATGGACCTCTAGAGAAAAATATGCTGGGCTAGAAACAAAATACAGCTGCAGTAAAAGGAGATATACATTTTAAATTCAGAAAACTGTTTAAGTTCTCAATGTCTCTCATAAATAGGCTGGGCAGATTAAACTGAAAGCCACAGGTAATATTGGTTCAATGAATCTCTATAACCCTATACAAAATAACCTTCATTCAGGCTATGCCTAAATTTCTACTTTTCTGCACATGTGTCAGAAATTAGAAATCAAACATTCAATCTGATCAGAGATGTACAGTTTCAGTAACACTTTTCTACAAATTTAGAATGACATTATGAAATTGCAGGTAAACATGATATATTATTTATATTTTTGTAGCATTTGTAGCTCAACCAATTATGATTAAATGCTGTACCACCAGAAGAGATGGTAGTTACAGCCCCTTTCCTATCAAATTTATGCTAGAGATGAAACAGAACAAAGAAGTAGGGGGGGTAGTTCCAGAGACTACGTAACAGCAGTCTTAAAGATCTCTAGAGTCAGAAACAGGGATCTTGTAGCACCACAAGCCTGGCTAGGATCAGATTCCGTTTCCAGTTGCTACAAAGAACTTAAAAAGAGCCTGAAAAAGACTGGGATAATTCCAACTTAACTGACATGTAAAATACATTATGGGAAACACAAAGAAAGTGATATAATCTTCACTATAGAACCAAGCACCTCCTGGGCTTAGGACTTTAATTTGTATCTTGCATAAACTTTAAAATCCAAACAATCAAGAAAGACCTGGAGAAGGATAGCATCTAATCACACTCAATATTTAAGAATAAGAAAATGCAGCGTAACTATACAGACAAAAAAAATCCTCCTACTAATGTCTCAGGTATTCTTTTTTCAGTAAAACCTACATAGACGATATGCAGAGACCACCTCTAGAAGAAACCTCATAGCTTAATCTTACATTGTGCCAGGTGGGTTGCAGAGTTCTTTGCCTATATGAATTCTAATTTTCAGACACCTTTCACCACAAGTTCCTGCCTACCAAGTTCTGTTGGAATTGTTCTGCAAGGGCCACCTGTATGTAGCAATTTCTCCAGAACTTCAGGACAAGTAAGCATAATTCTTTAGGAGGTTCCTTTTCTTTTCCTGTGCTGACAGCAGTGGCAATGTCTCCCACACTATGCCCTCCTTTCCTTTTCAACCAACACAGGAACTGCATGAGGGGTCTTCATGGGATTTGGAATTCAAGTGGCTCAGTTCTCACTTACGTGGTGAGAATTGACTACCTGTGGGTACCCTAACTTTAAGCAAGTAGTTCATTGTGGGGGCTGCAGCATAGCCATGCACAGTGCAGAGTGAAAGTCTTAGCCCATAGAATCGCATTGCTCCAGTGTACCACTCAATTAAGTTTTTTTAATCAAAATCTACAATGGAAGTACAAACCTAAAGGCACCTCTCTAAAGACAATATCTTTGAAGAACATTAGTTACAGAGGAATAAGCTGCCTTTGTTATACTGCCAGCCTGCAGATAATCATAGCAAGAGATTAATGAGAGTTATTATTTCCAGAAGGACTGAGGAAAAAGAAAATAGAGCAGCATTATAAGATATACAAGCTTCTTTTATGAAGCAAAATTATTTGGACCATCAGAGGCCATACCTCAATGATGTAATTACACAACACTGTTTCACAGGTAGCCCACAGGAGTATTAGTCAACCTAGATTGAGACAAATTTTGGATGGTTTTGAAATCTGAAAGACTCCATAAAGTTGAACTCTATAGGACAACTCTGCAGCTTGTAAACAAGGAACTACAGAGCAGACCCTCTCCTTTATAAAAGTTGATAGGTTAAATTCACTGCAGAGGCAGATTTAAGATTTTTCAATATTTGAGCATACACTTCTTACACCTTTATCTGTCATTTTGTATTAACTTTCATTTAGAACCACTTGAAATTCTCAAATGGATAGTCCCCTTAATCACATCATGAGATATAATTATCAAATGCTCCAGTCTTTGGCATAGATGGAATTTACAAGTTAGGCATAATACTACAGCATGCACTATTACAGTATATAATTATTTTCAGAAAAACTAAATTACTCTTAATTTCACTAAAATTGTAAAACAACATGGTTCAGTGAAATTCAGAAGTACTAGATAAAAGGTCTTCAGCACCCTCTGAAAATTCAATATATATAATGTGCTAATTAAGTACTAAATATAGCTAAGTGTTTTTTAAATTTTGTAATAGCTTCAAACCAATCACTGTAGAAATGGTCAAAATAAGTTCAGTTCTTCCAATTTTCCTCAACTCCTCGTGCAAATCTTTCACAGAAATAGAAATGCTTTTCAAGTGTGATTTTGAGCTTACATTTGAAAGCACATTTACACTTCTATATATCTAGATAGGGACAGAGGTAAGGCAAAGGTGTTAAATCAAGGCAAGAGTGCCCCACAGTGGCAGCATGTTGATATAAAATACAACTATATCACACTTAAAAATAATATTCTGAATATTTATTTTCATCACTTAGGGAGAAATGCTCCAATAAATCACCTTCTTCCAAAACAGTATCATTACTAAGAATCAGAATTTTTTAGCACATACAATTTAATAATAAATGAAGTATGTATATCATCAGGTATAAATATTTACTATAAAACAAGTTACTAAATATATAAATTATAGCTGAGTGTTTTGTGGTTGAGCGTTGCGTATGGCTACACTTCCCTGGTTTTTTTTTAAAAGAAAGATTGATTTATTTATTGCTGATTTAAGTAAAAACAGGCCTTGAAGCATAACTACAGTTTAATTTCTGAGGGCTATACCATATACTTTACACAAAACTGTAAAAAATATAGCCATGGCTGATGACACCTGGTGGTAATAATCACAAAATCTGCATTAGCGATTATTTTGTACAACAGTATAATAACGTAATAATTTACTAGCTTCCAAGCATGGTGAGCAATGCCCAGGCACCTAAAACTGTCTGAGAGTTTCAGTATGGTAATTCTCCTCAGGTGCATCATGGGAAATTCTCTTCAAGTAAATTAGTTCTACTTACTAATTGTAACTTTGTCTTTATCCCCCAGCATGACATTGTTCGGAGTGAGATCTCGATGAACAATCCTTTTCTCTTTGTGCAAATAACGAAGAGCTAGACAAAGCTTCAAAACAAACAGAAAGAACCTTACAAAGATTCTTAACTATAACCTGATAAAGGCACATAAAATGAAATTCCTATCTGGTATTAATGCCTGATAAAATAAGCATTACTTGCCATTTATTAGCCAAACAAACATAAATGGTGCTGCTAATTACATGCATTACAACCAAGTGCTGGTTACAAAATTAACAGAGGCTCTTACTTGGATAAATATATGCCATATTCTTTCTTCTGTAAACTGTTGTTGCTTTTGCTTCAAAGAGTGAAAGTGTTCTCCCAGTGGCACTCCCTCTATTAGCTCCATGACTATGTACAATCTGTCATCTACATAAAAGAAGACGAATTCATAGAATACTACATTTATATAAAAGGCATTGGAAAATAGAGTATTTGAGGTTAAAATGCATTTTAAAAGCTGTTATATTTTACTTTTTAAAAAATGTATTTGCAGAGACAAAAACATTTTAATCGTAGTTCTACTCTTTTTTCAATTCCATTTCTCCCTCAATTTATATCACAGCAACTATAAAGAATTCATTTCAGGTGTATGTAAGCCAACTCTTCACAAAGAAAATTAAGACAATACAGCTGAGCAATCTATATCTTCATTCTACTAGCCACTATAGCTTTTCTCCCTTCTTAGCATTCCAGTTGTAAATTTTGGAACCTTAACTCTATAGGATGAAAATTATGCTTTCAACGTGTTTACATTGCATCTAGATTTACTGATAAATAAACAAATACAGTTTCTTAGTATTTTTTTCAATTTGAAAGGAATATAAACCTGTCTGAACTCTAGCAGCTCTTGAAGAAGAAAGTATTACCATTTATTGCTCAAATTTGATGCATTCCTTAGAAGTTGTAAGCACTTTTATTACTTATTTCCTTTTCTTCATTATAATGTGGTAATTCTCTGCATTTATACTTACTTTCCAAGAAGGTTCTATAATACCGTACAACATTTGGATGATAAAGCTATAATGAGGAAAGAAAATGAGATGTTTAGAATAGTTAAACTGACAGCACAGCATGTTTAGCTACACTTTGGAAGGAAGGATTCTACAAACTTGCTTATGAACTGCAGTTCACTAGACCCTTGCTCCAATCTCAAACACTAAGAAAAGTGTAGCACATTACTAGAGCAACTAAGAAGAGAATGCAGCATGATTCCTATCCATTTTTCCTTAATAAATGAGAGTAAATTAAGTTCAAAGACAGACAATTATCCTGCATCAAAGAATTTGCTTTCTTAACCTAAGAACACTAATGATCAGTCAGTTTCTTTAATTTTCAATTACAAAAAAAGACTATATTCTCACTGTATTTTAAACCCAAGAATTCACTAAATGGAACAAAGACTCATCAGTTTCCTATTACAGTTTTAATTTACAGAATCCCCAAAGAAAGTGCAAAATACTGCCAACCCAGAAGGTAAGAGTCTTTAAC
>VZTU01020583.1:0-16256 GCA_013400835.1 Zapornia atra | reverse complement strand
AGGTGGGCAGCCTGTATTCTACCTTAGTCCTGTAGATTAAGTCCTCTTAAAATCTGGTTTGTTTTGCAGCAAGACAGAGCTCGAATGCACACAGTTCAGGGCAGACCACTGTCACTGGCTGCGAGAGGCATGCCTAGAAAAGGACTCCCAAATAAATCCACGACCATTATTTCATTCCAAACCAGTTTGAAACCCACAAAGCAGGCCTCTGTCCTATTGCACCCAGTGGTACAAACAGCCACATGAAAAATCAGGGGAAAAAAACCCCAAAAAGAATAGAAATGTCAAGAAGTACTTCAGGAACACTGTGGGTTTGGGTTTGTTGGGGTTTTTTTTGGTGGTAATGCAGCAACCTAATTGAACTGCAGTCAGAGGTGGAACAATGTCCTAGTTTTGGCTGGGAGAGAGCACTGGTGCACCGTGTGCCCTAATGCCATCAAAGCTGTGAAGGGGCAGAACCCGACTGTGTTTCTGTGTTTCTCCACCAGCTGGAGACACTGCTACATTCCAACTGAGAAAGAGGTACTGGCAACACAGGAAGGGTTTGGAGGACAGCTGACCCAAACTGGCCAAAGGGATATTCCATAAGGTATGACGTCATGCTCCGTATATAACTGGAGGGTTGGTCAGGAGGTGGGGAAGTTCAGGAACCAGCTGAGCATCAGTTCCAGGTAAGAAATTAGGCTTGTTTGGTATATTTTGTTATTATAATCTTCCTTTTCTATCCTTTTAAACTGCCTTTATTTCAACCCACTAGTTTTGCCTTTTTCTTTCTGATACTCTCCCCCATTCTGCCAAGGGGTGGTGGGTGGGGTGGGGGTGGGAAACAAACAAAAAAACAACTGTGTGGTTGTTTTAGCTGCCTGCTGCGTTAAACCATGACAATCTAGTATGAGAAAAACAGTACTGGCCAGAGATGATGCTCATAACCGCTCCAGTAAGCAAGTTTCCACATTTTCTGCTGAACTGCAACATGCAAAACACAGCTTGTGCTCTTAGGTATTTTTGTCTCAGCATCCCTAGCAGCTCACTGCTGCTGGCAGCAGACCTGCCAGCTTGAAATTGCTCTACAGTAGTTACCTTTACCAGGCACGTAGTCTCCAGCATGTTACTCGCAGAACAGCTGGTCATGGAATGGCAAAGCAGCAGAAAAACTGACTGGCCCATCTAACAGTATGTCTTTGGGTGGGATGATGTGAATAGAGGTGCCCGGTATCCAGGGCTAGTGCCCTAGCTGCTAATTAAGTCTCCCTTTTTGATGTCACAGTACTTACACAGGCGATAGGAAGAAATTAAAATGGCACAGGAGCTTCTGCATACTTCTAATTTTAGCAAAGGGCTAGATAAACAAGAGCATCTCTTATCTAAAACCTGCAGATGAGAATTGTGCGTTTCAGTGGAAGGCGTTCAGGGGTTTGCTTTTTTCCCCTGAACCAAAGTGCAGCCTAGGTTCTCTGCAGGCAGCCCGTATGGAAACTGAAAATGGCAGGGCCCTGTAGACCAAGCTGGTAAAATACCAATATTTAAGCCTGCTTTGTGTCTTTGTGACTCTGCTTTCTATTGTGTGTATTACTGCCAAATGCCAGGAACTCAGGCTACAATTGCCTATGGCCCGTGTCTGTGGCAGCAGATGTCTCTGTTCAGTTGTGGGTTACATAGTTGGGATGTTAGGGAACGACTACAAAGAAGAATTAATTCCACATTAGAAACTCTGACAATCATTTCTCCAGAGCATGACACTGACCTAAATCCCACAGAATGGTCGGGAGCGTGGAGCTGGAAGGAAGCAGTGACACCAGTTGTCACGTCTGGTCTGATCTTGTCTATCCCGGCATCACACAACAGGTCAAATCGTCGCTCACTTCAGATTCCTCTTGGAGAAGCGTCGCTGTGAGACCAGCTGGAGATGGAGTTCTGTGGGAGCAGTGAGGGCTCCTTCTGTGGGTCCTGTGGGCCAAAGCCAGCTGGGTTTTTGTGCTGGCAAAGCAGCAGTTTTTGAGCTTCATTTCCAAGGAGAGGAACCAAGACCAAATACTGTCACCAGGAAGCATGCCAGAAACGACACAGCATGCTTCCACCAAACTTTCTGCTTTCTTTTTGGTGACATTAAGAGCACTACTGACTGTGTCCAAGTCTGTGCTTTCTCCTAAAACACAGCCTGTGTTCCTTCCACTTGGAAGGTGGTTTAGGAATTCGACTTACTAGAATAGACAATTTTAAGCCTAAATTGCTTGTTTAAAATATGAAGAAACTCTGCATTTTCCTCTGTGCAAACGTGGCGGGGTTCAGGGGGAGGGAAGTGTCTCTTTCCTCAAGAAGGAATCAAGAGAAGGTATTCAAAGCCACAGAACTCTCAAGGGCTGGACATTCTGAGACAAAAATTTAAAAGTTAAAAAAACCCATTTAAATAATCCTTAGTGGGAAAGTTTTTTTAAAGCTTCTTCAGTAAAGCAATGGAAGAGAGAGGCCTTATTGTTCATGCGGCAGCCAACTCTGCAAGCCCTAGCTGAAGAGGAGTTTCCAGTGGCTTCACAGAACTGAAATTCTCTTTTTGAGACTTGTCTCAAATTTGGTCAATCCCTTCCATTTGCACGTAGCCTGACCTCTACTGCAGTGTTTGTTTTTGCACTTCAGCCTTTGATGAGAGGCAGAGTGTAAGACAGAATTACTCCATCTATTTTCTCAGAGTTGGCCTCAGTCACTAGCACAGGAAACAGTGCTGTGAATTTGCAGAACAGGAGGAAATTCTGTGTCTTAAGGGCGCTAAATCAGTTAGAAACCCTCTGAATCTGGGCTGAAAAAAATTGAAGCAGTGCCTGTAACACTGACTGTCTGGTGAGGACACCAACAAATGAAAAACCTCCCCATGATCCGTGCAGGTGGGATGGAGAACCATGCAATCAAGAACTTTTTTGAGATAAACTTCGTTTTCTTAGCACTGGTTGCTGTGGCCACGAGCAGGACCACGGCGGCAGCAGGTAACTCTTTGTAGAATCTTTAAGGTTGGAGAAGGCCTCTAAGGTCATCAAGTCCAACTGTCTGTCCGATACCACCATGTCAACTAAACTATGTCCTGGGGTACCATGTCTACATATGTTTTGAACACCTCCAGGGATGGTGACTCTACCACCTCTCTGGGCAGCCTGTTCCAATGTCAGCCCAACAGACAGGGCCTGTGCTAATCTTGTCTTTATTGTTCCAATTTTAGTCTATGTGCTGCTGAAGCAAGCACAAGCAATCTTGAAATAAAGGATTTGGTAAAGAAGGAGGACAGTGTCATGTGTTTCCTTCCCAGCCTTGCTGTGCCTCACATAGTGATTGTATTGCAGAGACATTCAGAGATTCAGCTAAAGCTTTGTCAGGACACTTCTGTACTGCACAACCTTAATCAGGTTTATCAGCTAACTCCTGACTTCACACAGTCCGTATCTCTGCTAGAACAGTGCATTGGCATAACAAATCAATAAATAAAGGCTCACAAAATATATTACCTGCTGCAGATTTCCAAGCAAAGTACCCAGCTTATGCAAGAGCCTAGTGTTGTGGGGCCAAGATCCCACAGCATATCTTTGTTTTGTTTCTAATAACCAGCTAGAGGTGTAATCTGATTACCTCATCAGTTTGAGATTTCTCTTTTTAGCATACCAAATTTTGTGTGGGCATAGCATCCAAAGGCCGACACAATTCAGGGGTAGTGGTAGCTCATGCAGGCCGCAGTTCTAAGTCTTCTGTTGTATGAGCTGATGGGGATGGTCTCGTTCTGTCCCTTGCAGATCTACAGTGTGTTTGGTCAGATGACAGTATTCCCTAATGATCTGCCCCAAAAGCATTTCCGATGCATGCAAAGTGTTTATTCAATAATGTGTAAATTCACTAATAGCTTCAGCAAATGCCCCCTCTCTGCTCCCAAAAGGAAATGCCCTAGTTCACAAATTACAAATGCTCCACTTGAAAATCAACCAAAACTTAGAACATCAGTACTAGAAAGCAACGATGAACATTCCTCTAAGCAAACTGGTTTGCTCTGAAAGTGATACAGTCAGTCATTCAAAAACGCCCCAGCTTTTCAAGGTGAGTGTTGTTGCTTTCTTTGACCAGGAGATGGTGAGGAAAGCGCAGCTAGAGCTTGGGCCCTGACAGGAGCTTTTCAGAGGGACTGCGCTGCTGCAGCGTGATGCCAGTGCTTGCAGAACTGTGCTCTCCCAGGGGCTGAGACACTAATAACCATTGAGCAACGACTTAGCAGCAAGTTCTGAAGCACCTAAGAATAGCCAAAACCAGCCTTCAGTATGTCAGCAACCGGGGGCGGGGGGGGAGGGGAGTGAGAAAGAGGGGGAAGAGGAGGGGAGCTAGGTCCCTCTGCTAGAGGTATGATGTACATGTAGAGTCGATTAACAGGACTTTTGCAGAATGGCTAAAAAAAAAAAAAGAAGGTAGCAAGCAAGAAGCAACACAAAGGAAACAGGATATCATGCAGTTGTTCATGGTACTCTACAACTTCAACAAAAACAGGGTCTCAAAACACAGAAGTCTTCTGAGCTGAGCAGGAAACAACCCAACACCAAAGGACACTTCAAATGAGCTCCAGGGCTGTGATGGGCGTGGATGGAGAGCAACCAGGTCCAGCAGCTCGGCCGCTGCATCACAATAGTGATGCTCCTGTCATGACAGCTAGCGTGCTGTTCTGGCTAGCAGCAGACTTGAGAGTTTGGGCTTCCAGAAATAAAACACACTGCTCAACCCTCCCCTCTCCAAACTGCCTGTATACAACACTTCTGCTTGTCACAGTCATGCAATAAGTTGCTGTGCTGTGGCCAGACGGTAACCCAAAGACTCAAAACCCAAAAGGCTGACTGAAGAAATACAAACAGGATTTTCAGGTATCACCTTGGCTATCGCAGAGCAAGAGGATTCTGTAGCAAAACACCCCAACAACAACCCCAAAACATTAGGCCTCACGCCAAAGATAACTGGACCACATGTAGGGAGTTCTCCCTGTCCATTTATCAGGAGTTTTCCTGACTTAGTTTCTACCCTGGAGCCTTCCAGGTGCCTGGGTGCTTTGCTCCTGATTAAACCCCAAGTGATGATAGCCTTGAAAGCTGATTTTCATGACTTGCACCCTTGTTTCTTGCTGCGTCTGCCATTTAGTGCTCAGCTGTGTCACCCACAGCCCCTATCGCTGAGCCTGGGACATCTCGCTCTGCAGCGGTCTGCATGTGAGCTGTGCCTCTCGGACCTGCCTCTCAACATGAGAAATAGTTGTTGCACGCAACCGCCAAACCACACAGAGCTGAAGCAGAAGGTGCAGGTAGCTGCCTGAAATTGCTTGAGAAAGTGAGTTTTGGAAAGTATAACTGCAGCAGCAACAGCCAGCAGCAATGAAAATTTCATTATATTGCTGCTGTTGGCTTTTCTGCATACAAGAACTAAGAATACAGGTAGCTTAACTTTCTTTTGGAACTTAGTCAGTCTCCGGGTTTCAGCCAGGGCAGAGTTAATTTTCACCAGAAGTCGGGATTGGACACAGCCAGAAGAGGTGACCTGAACTAGCCAAAGGGGTATTACATACCATAGGAATGGCTGGTTGGCTCTGGCAATACAAGAAAGTCTCTCTTCCTTCCTCATCTCAGGTGTGGAGAAACTGTTCTGGAAGGTCCAGCAGCTGGACCATTGTACTGCTGTACAAACCAGTATCTTAGCTATTAGGAGTAAGTGTTCCTCTGGTCAAGAGAGAGGATATAGAGGGTAAACACCATGAGACACCCTGTGGTTTTACCTTTGTGGTCATGAAGGGAACAAGAGGAAATGAGATGAAAAACCTACCTCCACCCTAGAGGCATGAGTACATGAGCTGCAAGGTGAAACAGTCATAAAGGGGGATTCTTACAGGAAAAATGCTGCTCCAGTTTCGAGCGGGCAGCTCCCCAGACTGAATGGAAGGACTGGCTGTACTTATGACCCTCTAGAAGAGAACACAAAGTCATTTTTGCAACAAGTAAGGAATACGATGACCAAGTTTAGAAGTCTCCTGCCTCCAGCCAGGTGGAGAAAAGGAACAGCAAGGTTTATTAGACTGTGTGGATTCAATGGTCTGGCACATCAGATAAACAGGAGTGTAAGGCACAGTAGACAGCAGCTTGGGGGCACACATAAAGCCCCTGAGTTCTGGTGAGGAACAGGGGGTGGTTACAGCAATGGGAGCAGAGCAACTGGCAGCACAGAGGCAAACCCATCTGGGCTGTGCCATTGTGGCAAGATAGTGCTGCCCAGCTAGAGAAGCTGTTTGTAAAAGTATGTCATGCAGATACCCATGTATCCAAGAGTTGGGGCACTGAGGAACATTGAGAGAACAGCAGGTGGATCAGGCTGCTCAGATCAGAGTGGCTCAGATGGATTTGGACTGGCAACATAAGGGTCAGTTATTTATAGCTCTGTGGGCCCGTGGCATCTCAAGCCATCAAGGAAGGGATACAGCAGAGAAAGTCTTGTGATCAAGGTGTGGACTTGACCATGGATGCTATTGCACAAGTTGTTCATGACTGCAAAACATGCCCTGCAATCAAGCCAGCCAAGTGGGTTAAAGCCTCTCTGGTGTGGAGGATGATGGCTGAAATGTCAATAAGGGGAATCCTGGCAGATGATGTCCTACTTCCACAAGCCTGCCATGGCAAGCCCTATGTGCTTACAATGGTGGAAGCAACCACCAAGTGGCTGGAAACATATCCTGTGTCCCATGCAACCATCCTGAACACTGTCCTGGGCCTTGAGAAGCAAGACCTGTGGTGACACAGCACCCCAGAAAGAACTGACTAAGACAAAACACCCTGACAGACACCTGGGCATGGAGTGGGTGTATCACAGCCCCAGCTGTGCACCCTGTGAAAGTCCAATGGTACAACGGGCTGCTAAAGACTACACTGAGAGCAATGGGTGATGGGACCCTCAAACTTTGGGGCAGACCCTTAGCAAAGGCCACCTGGTTAGTTAACACTGGGGGGTCAACCAAGTGAGCTGTCCCTGCCCAATCAAAACTTCCACATACTGTAGAAGGGGATGAAGTCCCTGTAGTGTTCATGAAGAATACACTGGGGAAGACAGCCCTGGTTAGCCCTGCTTCAGGGAACCACAAACCCAACCACAGGTTTGCTTTTGCTCAAGGACCTGGGTGCGCTTGGTGGGTGATGCAGAAGGATGGGGAAATCTGATGCATACCTCAAGGGGACTTGATTTTGGGTGTGAATAGCCAAGAAATTAAATTGTATTAGGTTAATTGCTAAATAGTCCTGCCCTTATATGTCATCACTACCTCAATTGCTATATTCCATATCAACAGTATTGCAGTAAGACTCACCCAAATGAATGGAAGTTGAACTGTGATGAAACTGAGCCAACAGCAGTGACAATGGAACCAGAACTGGCTTCAGCATCTGGTGCCCAGCAACTTCCTCATAATCATTATCTTCAACCAACAGGCTGTAGGAATGGGCTGTGCTGGATACACCAGCCGGGAGCTCCAGATGCAGCATGCAACAGTCCAACAGCACACACCATCTCTCCTGCCCTGAGACACTGCTTCAGCAGATGGAGCCCAAATCATGGATTAAATGAGCTCAGTGGACACTTTAGAGGAATGGCCCACAGACTAAATGAGTGATATCTGCGTGTCTAGATATATACCTCAAAGACAGGGAAAGTGGTGGAGATAATTGAGATGTGCAGAATCTGGGCATGATGTAGATGGTACAGAATAAGGGGTGGATGACACCATGGATTTGCTGGGATAGGTTGCCTGTCTGCCAGTGATTCCCTCCATTTGTTGATGTCATTTGACCACAGAACTGAAAGAAGAAAGCCTTCCCAGCATATTTCAGCACAGCCATGGAAATGCATAAAGCTGCTGTGACAGTAGTAGTGGGGGAACAATTCAGTTCTTAGAACACACAAATAGTCACCAACTCAGGTCAGCTTGGTGGCTTCTAAGTTTGGGGAGGCTAACATTTTTCTGATAAAATTAAATTCAGTGCAATTATTTCCAGGGAGGTTCACCTTACATCTAGGGAAGCTGTCTTTGCTGGTATAAGTCATCAGTCTAAATCACATGGCAAGATGGACAGCATTGGCTTGGGGAAGTATCTTTAAGGACCTTGCAAAAATTAAGGGACTTTTCTGGCTCTAAACCAAACCCCGCAGCTTACCACTGGAATGACCTTCAGTGTACATATGGGGGGAAATAAAGCACCAGAACAGTTTGAAAAACAAACCAGTGGTGCAAAAAAACCCAACCTTGGCCTAACTGTCAGCAGATGTACTTTTATCAGAAAGTGGAGCTGTAGGATGAATGTACAGTGCGCTTACCTACCTTTCCCCCCTGCAGAGAAGTGATTGCCAGTGCCTGTTAAAGAAAAGGTCTTGGCCTGTTAGGGATGTGGTGATGGACAGAGTGGGGAAGAAGTGGAATTTTTTTAAGAGGCTTTTTGGAATACGTTGGGCATCCTTTAAGTGGTAAGCTAAGAAAATCCTTCCCCCAGTTTCAAATGATAAAATTCTTACTGCAAGATCAGAATCAGAAAAGAAAAATCCCACTGCTTGGACTTCATGCAAGTTCTCCTATAGTTTGTCTTCCCCCAGTAACGCTATACCGAAGGCCAGTGGTCAGAAAGCAGATAGCAATACCACTTCCTCTGTGTTCATCAATTCTCAGCACAAGAAGCTCTGGGCTAGGAAGAAGAACCACCTCTTTGTAGCTGCACTGCAGGACCCACAGGAGCACGGTGACTCTGGCTGCTGAGAATCCCACAAATGCATGAGATACTTTGAAACTTCTCAGGAAGACCATGTACATCAATGTTCTGATCATCATCACTGCAGTCACAGGAGCTACAGGTATCTCCAACGGTACTTTGGTACCAACTTTCTGCTAAGGGCAGAGGAGGGAAAGGGGACACATCAGAGCAATATTTAACTCTGAGAATGAAAAAATCTAGAGGAAGGGAACTTTGCAAATTGCTGAAGGGAATCTTTAATGCAGAACCAGTAACCTGCAAATGAAAACGTTTCTAGCTGCAGCTAGGTCTTTTCAGTTGCCAAGCAATAAGAAGTTGAACTTGAGCTTTTCAGTGATTTGATGAAAACTGGTAATGATTTTCTTTGAGTTTGATATTTTTCATGATAATTAACAGCTTTATTAAAAACATGTTTGATGGGAGGTTTCCTGATCAGTCCAAGAACCCTATCAAGCTTTACTCTAGGGTATCTGTGACTCATCCTGACTAATGAAGTATACTGAGACTTTAGAACACTAGAGGAAAGATTTAATATGACTAAGTTAATCACTTAGTCAAATACTTAGAAAAGTTTATTAAAAATATGTTGATCTTATAGGGCAGCTATAACCATACTCATCCCTACCTGACATTAATTATGAAAGCTCTTCTTTGTTTTTCTTGTTCGTTTTTGTTAGGACAGGTGAGGCCAGGTCACAAGGCAGCGACATGGAGTCTGTCAGGGACCTATGGATCTAACAGAAAACAGGAATGTGTTTCCTTTCCAGTTAAATGTCATGCTCCTATTTCATCTGCCACTGCTATAACCAGGGAAATGGGTTCATATAAACTTTGGAGTGGCAGGACAGAGACTGTCACCTGTGCTTGACCTGAATGGGAGGGCAGCTTATATCCAGCACAAAAGTGGGGTAAATACCTTAAAACTTTTATTTTTCTGCTCTACTGGGAAGTGATGATGAGAGAAAAGCAATCTGAGAGATCTTCCCATATAGATGAGCTCTGCAACTCCTTCAGATGCTGCTTCCCAGTCATGTTCTTAAACCACTGCTCTAGGGATAGGGCATTACAGAGGGTAGTGGAGAAAACAAGGACCATTATAGGGAACACAGGCATGAATTGGGTTATCTATTCCTACGTAAGAAAAGAGACAAGATCTTGGGCTGGCACAGACACAGCCTCATGCTGGCATGTTGTGTACATTTCTCTGTGAATCACAGACCAGCACTCCAAGGCTATGAGAGACATCCCTGGGCACCTTCTCACATGTCTCTTTCTCCTTTCTCTCCTTCAGGGAATGAGAGACTGACAGCAATGGTAGGTGACAGCTCTGTACTCATCTGCTCTCCCAAATCAAATATAACCATGCTAGTGTGGAATATAAGACCCAAAGTTGGAGGACCCTGCATCTTGGGATACAGGGCTGAAAACAACCTGACACACACAAACTGCACTGACAGCATGAACTGGAAATTCAGACCAAATCAACATCCTGCCCTTGAGATACAACAAGTAGGAACAGCCCACGAAGGAAATTACACCTGTGAAACAGTAGCAACAGAAAGTAATTTCGTGGCCACGTACTACCTGACTGTGCTGGGTAAGGGACTCCTTCCTCCTTTATCATTTCTCCAAAGGACCATGACTGGGCCTGCACACACAAAGCCCCTCTCTCCATGCACTGGGACAAGTGTGCAGTGAGAAGAGGAGGTTTCTTGTTGGGATGAATTGTCATGCACTTCTCTGATAGCAGTGCCATGTNCTAAAAGAGGATTCTGCACATGCTTCCAGTTATCCCATAGAATCCACTGTCAATATACTACCTGAAGAGAACGAAAGCACATGACAGTAACACTTCCAAGTGCTGCTATCTCCTATCAAACAAGGGACATTCTTATCTAGACAGTAGGACCCATTTCCTCTTGCACTGGCATTCAGATACATTTTAAACCACACGTACAATGGCTGCTTAGGACAAAAGTCTAATTCATCCTCTAACTGGGTAATTCCCTACTGCAATGCCCAGGGAAACCTCCTCTAATGGTGCAGGGCTGTGGCAGCTCACCCAAATGGAGGAGAGTTGTCCAACATGATAAAAGAGGCATGATCTTTGTCTGTGGCCACTTTGGCCCCTGTTGCTGTAATGGGATGGCACCTCCACACTTATTCTTCTCTGTTCTGTGTTCAGTTTGGGCAGAGAACAAGAACTTTTGATCCCAACTGCAGCAAGCTAACTCCCTGTATCTCCCTTCCTGATTCTTTGCAGCCCCCCCCATGCTGACCCTGTACTGTGATGACCATGGGAACCCTGTGTGCAAGGCAGTGGCAGGGAAGCCGGCTGCTCAGCTTTTGTGGGTACCAGACAGCAACTTCACCCTCACGGAGGAAGGCCATGACAATGAGACAGTGACTGTTGTCAGCAAGCTCACAGCAAATAGTACCAACAGGACTAATACCACCTGTGTTGTGTTCCACCCAGCTGGGACCCAGAGCAAATCCATAGCCTGCCATCCCTCAAGTAAGCTTCCCTTTGTGTGTTTGGTGTTCAAAACACTGTTTAGCCCTCCGTTCATTCACTAAGGCAAATATCAGTGGCACTGGTGGGATTGCAGCTGGGCTGAAGTTTCCAGTTAGAAATTTGTCAGGAGAGGGAAGGATAGGAAAAAAGTGGTGTAAAATTGCAGTGTCCTCCGAAATGCTAGGAAAGGAGATGGCTGTCATGGTCTTCCACTTCCTGGGCTAAGTGGAACAGCAGGATTATTCAGAAGTTCATGTTACTGAAGGAAAGTTTAGATTAGATATTAGGGGGAAGTTTTTTACAGAAAGAGTGGTGAGGTGCTGGAACAGGCTGCCCAGAGAGGTAGTGGATGCCCCATCCCTGGAAGTGTTCAAGGCCAGGTTGGATGGGGCCCTGGGCAACCTTGTGTAGATCCAGGCCTGGAGGTTGGTGGCCCTGCCTGTGGCGGGGGGGTTGGAGCTCTGTGGTCCTTGGGTTCCCTTCCAACCCCGACCATTCTATGATTCTATGGTTACACAAAGATATCAATGGTGTGATCACCCAGATACATGTGTTGTTATCCAGTGGTGCCACTGGCTTACACAGAGGTTGTGACAGGAAGACTGAAAGCCACCTCACAGTTCCCAAAGACTGGCTGGTAGGTGAATGATGCTTTGGGTGGTGAAGTTGAAGAGATTGCTGGAAAGTTGTCTGCAACCATATGTCCTTCACTGAAGTAATCCATTGGAAGACAATCAGAGCTGTAATTCCTAGTTCTGTATTCCAGCTACTGTAGCTCATCCTCCAAAATATAGCACAAAGATAGCATTGTCTAGAAGATGCCTTCCTGACAGAGGCACAGGGTAAGCAGCCTGAGACGCACCTTAAAAAGCAACTGTTTTCTCTTTAGAGATTATTATGTGGTATCTTCACTGTGTCATCAGCTTTGCTAGTCTCCTATGCCTCCTTTTCCTGCTTGGTGGTCTTCATCTCTACACCTTTTATGACAGCAGGTATGTATGGGGCATGATACACACAAACCCCTTTGGCCAGTCCTGGGGAAGTTTAAAAGGGCTTCTGTTACTATTTTATGTCATGGGCAGTCACCTCAGTCTGTCACAAGCATGCCAGATCAGCACAGCTTCATGGAGGTTGCTCTGAGGCCTATAAAACCACAGCTGGGGCAGAGGGGGAGGGAGTCCACACCTGAGTGTTAGGGACCTTCTTTCTGCTGCCATACTTTTCAGGAGCAAAAATACAAAGGGAGGGGGGTTAGGGTTTTTCTACCCAATCGAGGCATCTCAGCAAAGATTTCCAGGCTGTGAAGATAAAGAGGCAGCTAAGTATCTTTCTGAGCTTGGAGCCGGACTTCTCTTCCAGTTTGTCCTGCTCAAAGGAAGCCAGGGAAGAAAGGGCCAACGCAGAAGTGCAGGAAGTATTGCATGAGAACAGAACAGGTCTGCTGTTGTAACTGCTCAGGGTTTCTGGCAGCAGTCTGACAACTTGGCCGATTTCTGAGCTAGCCTCCCTGCACAATTGCTGCCCTGAATCACAGTACGAACACCACAGAGGCAGAACTAATCACTGCATTCAAGTCACTTGAGCTCCACGCTTTGCCAGGGCTCTTGGCAGCTCTGTTTGGTGCTGACTGAAGCACGGCCAGCTCTGGTCATGTTCATGTGAGTTACAGACATAAACCCTTATGTTCTTTTGTTTCTCTACCAAATAAAGGGGAGGGATTCCATTCTTACATTCCTAGAGCCTAAAATTATATTCCCAAAGCAGCCTTGTCCTCACATTTACAGTATTGGTGTCTTGTTTCCTAGAACAATGAGAAACTAGTACAAGCCAAGGCATCTTCCATCTGCAGACCTGACTGGGCCTACTTCTAATTCAGCATCTGAACAGAGATGAAGGAAACCCCCAGTATGCCTCAGTGCTGGGACATGCAGCATGGTCTCACCAATATCAAAGCATTCTGGAGAAAGAAGCAAACAGCTGCAATGCAGCCAGTGTAACTGTGAAGAAACACGGCATGCAGGGCAGATTCTACCTGATGCTTCCCAGCTCTGTCTTCGGTCATCTCTCTAGGGCAACTCTAGATGCTGTTATTATTCATGAAAGTGTCAATCTTTTTTCATAAAACCAAATCTAACATGTATACAGTAGGACATTAATAAATGTTGCATAAAATGAGGTTGCTCTACTTCAAATTCATTGTATCCTAGTATTTAAGTATCATGTCTTATAGGATAAAACAATTCAGAAGACGTTTTCTTGCATACTAATGAGCAGCAACCTTCCCAGCATGATCAGACAGGACTGAAGCTAAATTTGAACAACTATAAGAATTTTTAAGTGTTTCACCAATAGCTACGAAAAGGAAAGAGAATATTTGAGCTTGAGCAGTTATTGGTATTTGAAGCATAGAAGTAATTACAATCCTGCGATGTAAGCCTCACACTCATTGACCTCTTTGCAAAATCCAGAGAGCTGCAGCCCACAATACACAGCTCACATATTAATTTCTTCAAACACATCTTGCTGGTCCTATCACAAGAGAGCCCTTCAGTTTAATCTTCCATTTGATGCCACACTGCCACTAGTAGGCCTCTAAACAGAAACGTGCCTCTGCAGCATTTCTTAACTTTAACTTTGAATAGACATGACTAGAGCTGAATGTTGCTCTACACCCAAAATTTCAAGGGAACCATAGGTATTTCAGTCCCACTTCACTCTCCATGCTCAACAAATCCACAATTCATCAATGTTGCTGGACAGAAGACTCTATCCCAAGCTGCAGTACACATTTTCCACTTGTGACAGTCATTCAGTTTGTTAAATCTCTGCAATGGGATGTTACCGATATCCCTGCAAGGTGCTGAGCTTACATAAAGGGCAGAAGTGGGAAGGCATTTCAGGAGCACCTTTGCTAGGCACATCACACTGGGCTTGTGCATTTCACATCGTGGTGGTTTAGCCCCAAGCAGTGGCTGAGCACCAGGCACTGCCTGCTCACTCCCAGAGGAGAGAGAGACAGAGCCTCAGTAGGTTGGGATAAGGACAGCTTACTGACAAAAGCACCACACACAGAGAACAGCCAACTACACTCATACCCAGTGATAACACAGTGCTGCATGACACAAGGACAGACCAACCAACAGTCAGACTGCCCTGGAAAGACCCCAGGAGTACCTCTCCCCAACCAGCCCCTTTTATGGGGGAGTAATATCAGGTGTTGTGGAAACAGCCCAGGCTGACTCAGCTCACCTGGGCTGATCCAGCTCACCTGGGCTGGCTGCTTGGGGAGGTTGGCCCTGGCCTGGCCAGAACCAGGACACACATGCCAAGGTTACAGAGCTGTTAGGCCTTTCTATACTCCTCACAACCCTTCCAATCCCAGACTAAGGTGGGGTTTTTTTTTTTAATTCTTCTAACATTTTTTTTTCCCATTAGCTACACAAGAATTTATTTCATTTCCCTGGGTATCAGTTACACAGATCTCTAGATCTCAGCCAGCACGTTGGGCTTAGAATCGGAGCCTTAACACATTACAGAGAAAGTAAAACACAGACTTTGGGGTACTTTGTGGGGGGCAAGCCTGCACAGGCATCTGCAGAACGTCACCGCGCTTCCTCCCTTGTGCAGCTTTTCTACTGCTGCCTTGCTGCCCCTCAGCCTTTCCTGGCGCGGCTGATAAGCCCACATAAATCACTGCCTGGGCTGGTTTCTGCAGGATGCAGGCACTGATTCCGCTGGTGACGCTGCTCCTTCCATGCTGGCAGACACGGCCCCGCTGCGTCCAGCGGTTGCTGTGTACGGCTGTTTGGTCACAGCAGAGCCTGGACTCTGCCGAGCTGACACACAGCGCGAATGAACGCAGAGACAAGAGCTAGAAGAATAAAGAGTCTGGAGGCTAACAGAATTGCTGTCGATTCTTTGTGGTAACCTAGCAGCTTTATCAAAATGCCAGCAAGCAGAAAACCACACTGACTTTCGTTGATACTCGTAGCCAATGCTGGTGACTGAGTTTCCACAGCACACACCAACTGGCTGCATGCAAGTTGTGCTCGGCTGAATCTCGTCTCTGCAGCAGCTAAGCAAGCTTTGAGCACCTAACGTGTAGCTCCTCCACAAACACATAGCTTCTCCACCTGCAGTCTCATTTTGTGTTAAGACCATCTGCAAAGCTGCAACTCTACTTGGCTCTTACAAAGTATATTACAGGCAAAGGGAGGACACAGAGAAGACCCTTCTTCACAAATTTTAGTCCGAGTCAGAATTTCAGAGACATCAACAGAGACGTGCTCTGAGTTAGCGACAACCCATGGGTGCCGGTGGTATTCAGGACCTATCCTTGTTGAGCTCTACATACTCCATTTCTTTTCCTTCTCTCCAGATTGGTCAGGTCCCGAGCCAGAGAGTAAAAGATCTCACATCCTTCGTTGCAGTTTCCATTCAAACAGCTCAGTCTGTCTATCCTCTGTTAAGGACAAGAGGATCAGACTCACATACCAGAGTCTGCAGGGTTCTGTAACCAGTCGTGCCCCTACTCCTTGGTCTATTTACGCTCAAAGCCATTACAAATTCTTCTACAGTCAGAGTTTCAGCCCAGTCTCCTGGACAGCTGCTACAGCAAGTAAGAACATTTCTTTCTCTCCCTGGACACCCCATCATCTTACTGGCATGTTCACCACATGGTAACGACGGATGTGATTGGGCTGTGCTAGATTGCGATTGCAGCCGCTGCTGTTCAGGTATTAATTGTTGAGCTTCTGTGCTTGCCACGGGCCTTGCTTGCCTTACTGTATAGTAGAGTCCGGTGCTTATTAGTGGCTGCTTTTTGCTTCCACCGCTTGCTTGCCATCTTACTCTACTGTGCTAACAGCAGTGGCCATACACCTGACCTGGCAGATGGCCAGGGCATCTCTGCTGTTCCCATGCTGCTGTATTGGATGGTGTTGCAGTTTGGTGTA
>VZTU01020582.1:331-43317 GCA_013400835.1 Zapornia atra | reverse complement strand
AGAGAGCTGGGGATGTTTAGTCTAAAGAGGAGTCGTCTGAGGGGAGACCTTACCACCACCTACAACTATCTGAAAGGAGGGTGTAGAGAGGTGGGTGATGGTCTCTTCATCCAAGTGACAGGTGATAGGACAAGGGGAAATGGCAAGAACCTGTGCCAGGGCAGGTTCAGATTAGATGTTAGGAAAAGATTTTTCACTGAGTTTTCGGGATGTGGAACAGGCTGCCCAGGGAGGGGGTTGAGTCACTTTCCCTGGATGTGTTTAAAAAAAGGGTAGATGAGGTACTTAGGGATACGGTTTAGAATAAGACAGGAACGGTTGGACTTGATCTTAAAGGTCTTGTAATTCTGTGATTCTGTGAAAAATTGGAAGAGCTCTGCCTCACAAATTCTGATGTAATATGATAATATGACACACAACATGTAAGACCCATTTGTTTACTGAAGACATCTAAGTACTGTTGGTTTAGTAACTACATATCTGATAGTGTGAAATTGAGGCAGTTGAGCATGCTCTCTTTCTTTCTGTCTTTGAAGACTGAATGCTAGGTTTGGCCATAGGTTGCAGGTATGGTCCAATATTGGGTATCATCAGTACAGACTTCCAAGCCCCTGGAGTGGTGCTCATGTACAGCAAATAAAGTTATAGGTCTGTACTCCCCACAGATCATTAGAGCATTACTAGCTTAATTTCTTATAGTTTTATGGCTCATGATCCAGAATTTGGGCTTGGAGCTTGGCCACGTTGTGAGATGCCAAAAAATATTTCTGTCTCAAGGAAGGGGTGCTCTTTAAACGTAGTAAATTGATAGTATGATCACGGCATTAGTAACTGAAAGTTGATACAGTGGCCTTGGCATGCAGTGTTTCTTTTATACGCTGTCAGACAGCCCATGTGCAGGAGTTTCAGAAGGCTTAGTGCACTCCTGTGGTTTCCTGTGAAGGAGGTTTCCTGGCAAAAGTCCCGATCTCTGTGGTGGTTTTGAAAAGGGCCAAAGTATGCTGCGGTAAAAGCCCTGAAGTCTGAAGCGATGAAGGCTGCTTGTCTCTACACTGCGGTTGCAGAGTCTCTGCAGACTCTGTTGGGTCACACCTGGGTTTTCTCTGCAGACGTGAGGGCTGGCTAGAAACTTCTAGTGAAATTAAGCTAACGCTAGCCTGGAGCTCCAGGGCTTGCTCTGGGGAAGGTGTGCTGTAGACTGCTCTATAGTCAGCCTGAATGTGAGACACACAGAATTACAAAATGGGACAACTGAAGGTAAAGGATGAAATAATGTGAAGATGGAATGTGTTGCCCAGGGAGGTGGTGGAGTCGCTGTCCCTCGGGGTGTTCAAGGAAAGGTTGAATGAGGTACTCAGGGACATGGTTTAGTGAGTAATATAGGTGGTAGGGGGACGGTTGGACTAGATGATCTTGGGGATCTTTTCCAACCTTAATGATTCTATGATTGTATGATAAAAGCTTGATGACATACAGGTACTTTTATACAGCATAAAGCTGCATCTCAAAGTGTAGTATTGTTAGGAAGAAATCCTAGTAAATTTACGAATAGTGCTTTACCTCTTTGACCTTTTTGTATCTCCAGGGACAATCTCAACCAATGGGAGAAAGTAACGAGAGGTGAGGAAGCCTCTATATGGATTCCCTCCCAGTCCCTTGCTCCTGGGACTTCAGATTCACTTCCCGTGAAGATCGATGACTGAACAGCAGCAGCAGATTGCTTTAATCTGAAAAGCATCCCTTCCTGTTTTGGGGGTTGTTTTTTGTTTTGTTTCATTTTTATTTGGAGGGGGGGAAAAAAACCCTACAGAATTCTAAGACACAGATCTGCCTAGGAAGGTAACACCCATGGAGTTACCTCAGCTAAAAGACTCTGGCAGCCAATCTCCTGACCTACACCAGTGACACAACGTGAACAGAGGGAAAACGACAACCCAGACGCTTTGGAATCAGCTATCAAAAGAGAACTTACAACTTGTGAATACAAACGACTGGCCTTATCTCATGGGCTACCTTGCTGAGGCCTTAATTTAAAACTGATGGGGGGAAAACAAAACAAAAAAATCTTAGGGGGTACTTCTAAATTGTATCTTTCTAGTAAGGGTTTCAATGGTACTTTTATTATACTGTACTGTGGCTGGCTTTAACACCAGTGTCACTTGGGAGTTCTTGGCTATAAATAGAACAATATACCCATTGCTATTGTGAATGTTTATGTGTGATCTACTTGTAATCAGTTTGAACTCCAGCAGAATCCTTGGAGGCTGTAATTCATGCTTAGGTTACAGTGAATTCTCTTGCTGCAAACTAAAGAAAAACCAACATTCAGGTTAAAGTTTTGAAGTACTTCATGAAACATCATGATGCAAATTGTCTGTCACTCACAAGGCAAATGTTGAGAGAACTAGTGATGGTGCTTTGTTCTTCAGAATAATTTATAAACCTAGACAACTCTTCCCTTAAAACACTGGAAGTACTGGATATTTATCTCCAATATGAGAGAGTTTCAGGTTGGAGTTTTTGTATCCATAATGACAAAATTATCAGATTAAAATTTAAATGTGACAGCAAAGATTTCCTTGCCTAGCTCACAATTAAGTAAAATCATAATTTTTATTTCTACCTGCTGAGTTGTATTTTAAAAGGTATTAGAGACATACCTCCAGTATGCTATCTGCTGGGAACAAAAGCTTTGTCAGAAAAATCAGGTCTGATAAGAGGGATTCTGGTACCATCACAATAAATCAAAAATGTTTTTGTATTGACTAGCTTTTGTGGTGCAAAGTAACACTGCATGTCTTCTGCTCTCTTCCCCCATCCCAAGACAAGTGAAATTAGAAAATTCTCCATCTGTCTGCTTTTTTCACCCTAGTTCATGAAAATTTCCAGGCTTAGAACTGCCTTTCTCAATGAAAGGATGGCTGGCTGAAGAAAAGTACTCTAAAATATTGTGTTTACAGTTCTGTGCTGACTTAGGCTTCAGCCTTACGAATTTGTGCACAGACTTTAAGACCTTACATTTAATGCCACTCATTTAAATTTAGTGCAGTTGTATAGAGTAGGTTTCAACAACACTTAATTTGCCTTCACCTTTCTCTTAAAAAGGAGAAAAAACACTTTGTATTGATCCACACAGCATGTGAAAACATGGTCTTTGCATACCTTCCACATACAGCCTATACTGCATTATATGCTCTTTCACAGAGAATACACTCTTGTAGTAGTTCTGTGATAACATGTCCATTTGTGTAACTGCAACAAATAGTAGTAGTGACTTAAAGACGGAACACAGGTTCTCTTTTTCCATCTCATGTCTGTTGAGCAGTATTGCTCTAATAAGCATGCCATCTTATGGGTTTCATGTAAATGACTTTGACTCCTGAGTTTTGCCTTCTGTTATGGTCGAGCACATACCAGTTTCTGTACGTGTGTACAGCATGTGATATATGATTGCATAATGTATAAATGCACCAAAGCCTTTGCAGTACATAGATATCCTAGAGGTTGAGAATTCACCATGAAGTTATCTTATTTGTAGGATACAGGTTATTACAGTGGCCTCCCCGTGGTATTTTATTTTCAGTTTGCTTTGCCAGTTCTAAGTGCAGAAATTCGTTGTTAACCACAGCAAACTCTTTTGGAATTAAAAAAAAAAAAAAAAGAAAAAAAAAGAAAAAAAAAGAGGGAACAATTACACTGAAGTAGTACGAGTAGGATCACATGCTGTGTCCTCTGCTTTACTCCTTAGTGATTCTGTTTTATCTGAATCTTGTAGATCCAGCTTTTCATCTTCTAAGTACTTGAGACACACTCCATGATTCCTAATATTTACATGGAAATTATCCAAAACTATGGTGACATCAGAAATACTCTGAAATTAAGATACCCCAACAACTGAATGTAACCTTCTTCCTTCGTGGGTTAAGTACAATACATTTGCTGTTATTCTCCCTCTTTCAATGCTGATCTTACAAGCATTGCAAAAATATTTCTTCCTTATCACACTGTATCTCCTTTATGGAAAGCTTTTAATTTGTCTTTTACTCATTGATAGTAAAGATAACTTCACTAGTTCTGGTACTAACTGTTCAAAACATTTTGTGAAGCTTAGAAGTACTGCTATGGAAGATGTTTCCCTAACAAATTGTTAAATTGGCAATAAGTTGTTCTATTAATGTCTCAAGTCAATCAGGCATAATTTCTAATATAGAGCTATCCAAACCACCTAAAATACATGTTTGCTATAGAATAATGTCCATTAGAGTTCAAAATTCTGGCTCTGGTGGTTCGGTTTGTTTTTCTGGCATGTAAGAGGAGAAAGATCATGATAGAAATGTTACTCTTTCTTAGCACCTAGATCAACAAAAATAGCCACAATGGGCTGTACTTTCTAGGCAAATTTAGTCTGGTTTTGCATTTACAAACAGTGCAGATTCAGGTGTGTAACATTAATTTTCTTTTTTTTTTTAAACAAACTTAGGCCCTCACTTCCAGTCTAAACCACACAAAATTCGAACTCTGAAGCTGAGTTTGAATTTTATGGCTCAAGTACATGTTGAGATTTAATTGTGCAGTATTCTGGGCATGGACTCACAAATAGAGCAGTAAGGCACCTAGACCTGTAAGATGTCTGGCTCATTAAGTTAAACTGCCAAAAGCCATTCTTCCTTGCATTTTTGTCCTGCTAAAACCGATCTTGCCCAAGATCAATAAGAATGTATAAAAACCCTAACAGATCTTTCCTTTCCTAGAAGTACTAGACTTTATGTTCCCAGGACCGCATTATTTTTGTTAATAATTCCAATTGCTTTTCCCTTCTAAGCCCAGTAAATGCAAAAGGACTGTTTGTAGCCGTATCTGAAAATTTGTAAAGTATTGTGAAATGGTGCCTGAAAGGTCTGCGTTAAGTGAGAAAAACAGTTGACATAGCATGGTACTCTTCTGAGCTGTTTCATATTTTATTACAGCGCTGGCAGCAACTCCACTGTTATAGTTAGTCTCTGAATTTTGTACAGTAGTACGACACTTTGCTGTAAAGGTTCAACTCATGGCAGTGTTTGGGTTTTTTGTTGGGTTTTTTTTAAGAAGTCACATTAGAGAAATGCAACAGGTTTTTTTTTTAGTTGGAGTGTATGATAAAACGTATTTACACTGGAGGGGACATGCAGTGTGGCATTCATCTTTTTATGTGGCACAAGCTTCTTTCATGTGTTTAAATTTAGAACAGTGTTATCAGTTTGCTGTGACTGCATTTAGAGCATTTAGTGCTTAAAAAATTGTAGGGGTAACAAATAGCACCATTTGTGTTAAGAAGTAGAGATTGTTAGATCCTCGAAACAATTATGACCCTCTTGAAATAATGCATTTGCCTCAAACACTGTGATATAGGAACAGCTCTGTGAAGTGGAACAATTAATTTGCTCATTCTAAACACAGAAAAGGCTTTCTGCACACTACTATGAGGAAGTTCATGTTCAAACTTTAGGTTATATATCCCAATCTAGCAAAGGCACATCATAACTCTTATTTTGCTTTCTGACCAAAAACTGTGCTCGATTGTAATACGGGTGTATACTCTTGTCAAAAAACCTAAAATAATGGACTGCTTTCTAGGGTAGATCAAACTGATTTGTAGAGTAGATTCATATATATTCAAAATTCAGGTTGGGCTGTTATGTGAAGAAGAAAGAACTTCAAGGTAACAACATTCAACTTTGCTACATTTAGTGAGCTGAAAAATTTGTTTTATATATATATATATTTACACACACACATATATATATATATGATACATATAAACTATCTTTGTAAAAAAACAAAATATGCAAGTGCAATAATTTAAAGAGGTCTTAACTTTGCATTTATAAATTATAAATACTGTACATGGTGTGTAATTTTTTTCATGTATTCATTTGCAGTCTTTGTATTTAAAAAAACAAACCTAAACCTTTACTATTACGTTTGTACAATAGAACAGTAAGCGTTTATTATGATATAGTTAAGTTGTAAATAAATTCACAAACCAAACAGCCAGTACATATGCATATATGGGTGTCCTATTGTGAAACCTGTTTTTGCTTTTACTGCTGGCTTTAGCACAGCAAGACTACTTCTGTGGATATGTAATTATACATATAAATATATGTATGATACATAAAGTATATTTAGAAATGTTCATAATTTTAATGGATATATCTATACATATACTTTGGTGTGAATATTACTGAATACAGAGTTTTTTAATATTATTTTCATGTTTATTTTTGCTATTATTGGGAGTGGAAGTGAGGGATGGGAAGCGTGTGTGCATAACTGTGTGTTTATACCACAAGTGATCCACAGGAGAAATGGAATCAAAGCATCATGCAGTCTTTTAAAAATGTAGTGCTTGTTTTTTCCCTGTGATTACAGTTTACTGCTTATGGTGTGTTTTCCCAAAGTAAGTTAATTCTTTTCTTTCTTTTTCTTTTTTTTTAAAATAGTTTTTTACCACCTATTGCAAGTTCACATTGCCATAAATTGTGAAGGGATCCGCTTTCCTGCTTACTATCCTGCTGCCAGAGAGCTTGCCTCGCAAGTTGACAGATAGTTCTACACAAATCCTTGTTTTGCCACTGTCAAACAGCAGTGCAGCTAATGCAGAGTCATTTGTTGCCTTTGGGGAATTAGGGAGGTGCTCAGATGCTGAATGGCAGAAAAATGATCTTGCACCCATATTTTTTAAGGCTTGCTAGTCCAAAGTGATAATAGGGCTTTGACAGCTCAGTAATAATTCCCTGGAAATACAAGGTAGGTTCAAGGAACTGTAAAGCAAAGGTCTGAACAACACATCAGGAGAAATTAATAGCAAATAGGTGAACAAAAATGAGGAGGAAAAATTTCCTGTGTGTTTATCTAATGCATTGTTTTGCCTCAAAGCTCTCCTGTGGTATTCATGCTCAGTAAAGAGGGTGTTTGCCCTTTAGAGACCTTGTAGTGGCCTTGTGTCTTTATGAATCTGCATGACCCATTCTCGGAGAAGGATGTTGACCCTGGGACAGAGACTTCAACATGAACTCCCTTCTCTAGCTCTCAGCCTGGTCTCCCTCGTCACTGAAGGAACTTGGCTTTGCTAGGACAACTTGGCCAGAAAGAGGTCTCCAGGGCAATTGTTTCAGTTTAACTACTGCATACAGTTGTCAAAAACCAGTTTTACAAATTATACCTGAGTTTGTGCTGTTATGACCGGCTCCTCCAGAAAGCTCTGTGTGCTGCAAGGGATGTCTTGTCAGCGATAACTTCTGTGATGAAACAGAAACTACACTGATTTTTAATACTTTTTTTTTTAGAGTTTATTACTTCCGTTAGAACTTTCTGAATTATTTTAAGGGACGGGCAAGACAAGAGGAATGTTTCTGTAAATTTCTGTATTCATTTGCTCCTTTCCACCTGTTCCTGTGTTGTTTGTAAGGAACAGTAGGCTGAAGTCTATTAATGACTTTCTGGTCAAACTTTTCAAATTGATGACAGGCGATCACAGGCCTCTTCTTATTTTTCTGCTTGTCATGCAGGCTTATCTCTTTTAGCAGACCATGATGCTTTGCCTTTGATGGTCACTGCCCAGTCGATATGCTTTCTTTAATGCTTTTAGCCCTTTGTTATTGAAAAACATCATCAGAGACTTAGAAATATTAGCTTCTGAATATATTCCCTTGCAGATATTGGAAAATATAAACGTGAAAGCAACTTAACTGAAGCTCTTTCAAGATGTGGGAGGAAAGGAGTATTTTTGTTGGTTTTGAGGAATTTTGAATTAGGCTTCCTCAACAAGTGTTGGAGTTTACTTTCTTATTTTTCTGAAGAGAGCCGCTAAGAAGAAATTCACTTTCCTCAAACTGTAATCCCTCAGATTACAGGGATCCCTCCAGATCCCTGGAAGAAAAGGTGTTTTTTTCAATGTGTTTCAGTAGTGCTTAAGGAATAGCTATCTGTACCATGGATGTTGCATATAAAGATGAAGATCTTTGGGTCAAGAACAAGTTACAGAGGAATGCTTCAGAAGGTCATTGGTGCGTCCATAAGATCTGTTATTTAAAAGTCTTCTGAGAGAAAGGAGAAAGCTGAGATGTGGGAACTTTGAAAAGAATTAATTATACCAGATAGAGTGCTGTTCCCTTCATGGTTTGAAACATTGCTGGGAGGACTTAATGAATTTCACCACATTTTTATTAGCATTCATCCAGCATTAATTATTTTTCTTTTTTTTACAGCAATGTAAACTTTGTGCGTGTAGGTGAGAATCTGATGTTTGTAGAGCTGCTACTTCTCCTTGAGCCATATTTATGCTGCTTATGGAAGCACTATAAATTGTTAATAAACACTAATAAGCATGTAGAAATGAAAAAAGGTTTATAAATGCCAAAAGAAAAGCAAAAAAACCCCTTTTGGAAGCACCTATGAGAATCGGTATCGGCCAGAAGTGTTTGAAAATCTTACCATCAATGTTAGTAGCAGTGGTGAACATGGTGCAGTGGTGACTATGGATAGTTTGTAATTAGTGCTGATGAGTAAGTTGAACCTAAAAAGGAGAAGTGGTATGATAACTAACACCTGTTTCCAACTGCTATAGTCCAAGTTGTTTTCTGCTGCGGACTTGTGGAGGGAAAGTAAATATTCCATATTGGGCATATTTTACATCCTGTGACAAAAAAGTCCCACCGTGCTGAAAAAAAGCGTAGTTTCTCTGTCAGTGACACGTGACTTTCCTCTTAAGATGAAAATGTACTGAAGCTCGCAGAGCAGAATATTTACAGTACATTTGGAAAGACAAGGGACATCTGTTAAGATGCTGTTTATGGACTTGAGGGAACTCTGTTGTTCCGTGACATATTTCCATTATGACCTTGTGCAAGTTGCCCAACACTGGATGGTTTGGGTTTTTTTTAAACTTATTTAAGCCTCTAAGCACTCTTTTGTGTTATATGTGTTTGGAAATATCCCTGTTTACATGCAGTCCATGATTCAAAATATAGGTAAAGGCAATCAGGTGGTCACTTTATAATGTGTATGATGGTGTATATTTTCTATTCAGGTATGGATAGATATCAGAGAGTTGTGATGCCCTCAGATCTTCTGGTACTAAGTACCATAGATGAGTAGCTCCTTTTCCGTCTTCTCCAGATGTAAGGGGGTGCTTAAGAAGTTACAGCATAAGGTTTCAAGCTGACATATGTATTTTCATATCCAACAGCTTCTGAGCTGCTGCAGTGCCATATAAGCTGTAAAAGTTACAAACTCCTTTAATTAAGCACAGTGTCAGATGTTATTTTATACTGACTTCTGTGTGAGGGCCAGTGGTAAATGGTTGTGTAGTTTCTGTTTCCCAGCCATTCTGTGGGGTCCTGTTCCAGGGCTGCTGGTTGTGGTGTATAATTCTTCTGGTCCCCTGTCTATCTGAATCAGCTCTAGCTCTCAGGCAACATCTCATTTTGGACTCAGTACGTGTCTAGGGAATTGGGTCTATCTTCTGCACAGTTCTACTGAGAAGGACTTGAGGATTGTGGTGGACGAGAGACTTAACATGAGCCAGCAGTGTGCTCTTGCAGCTCGCAAGGCCAATGGGATCCTGGGCTCCATTAGAAGAGGGGTGGCCAGCAGGGACAGGGAGGTGATTGTCCCTCTCTACTCTGCCCTCGTGAGGCCCCATCTGGAGTACTGTGTTGAGATCTGGGGCCCCAAATACAAGAAAGATGTGGAACTGTTGGAGAGGGTTCAGAGGAGGGCCACAAGGATGATTAGAGGGCTGGAGCACCTGCCCTACAAAGAAAGGCTGAGGGAGCTGGGCTTGTTCAGCCTGGAGAAGAGAAGGCTGCGGGGGGACCTCATTGCAGCCTTCCAGTACCTGAAGGGAGCTTATAAGCAGGAGGGGATTCAACTTTTTAAAAGGGTAGATAATGGCAGGACAAGGGGGAATGGACTAAAGCTAAAGGAGGGAAGGTTTAGATTAGATATTAGGGGCAAGTTTTTTACAGAAAGAGTGGTGAGGTGCTGGAACAGGCTGCCCAGAGAAGTAGTGGATGCCCCGTCCCTGGAAGTGTTCAAGGCCAGGTTGGATGGGGCCCTGGGCAACCTTGTGTAGATCCAGACCTGGAGGTTGGTGGCCCTGCCTGTGGCAGGGGGGTTGGAGCTCTATGATCCATGGGGTCCCTTCCAACCCAGACCATTCTATGACTCTATGATTCTATGATTCTACCTGGTTGGTGTGATTAGTTACCAAGTATATTAAGACGTGCTGTAGCTTTATGCAGAGCTTCAAATGCAATATATCGACTTAATTCCTTTCAAAGTTTCTGAATTAGCCATACCAGTAGTAAATGTTCTAGGTACTTTAGAATCACAAGCATGGTAGAACTAAAGTTTCCAAGGAATGAATACTATTTTTTCATATTTGTTGTTGGAATGCATGTAAAATAACACACAAAAGCTCAGACTGCCTCTTGAAAATTGTCTTCCATGACTCCCTCCTGTGTATTCCAGAAATCTCTTCTCAGAAATCCGTCCTGTCCTCAGCAGAGCATTGCCATCAGAAATAGCTAGCTTTTTACTGGTGATATACCAGAAGCATAAGTGAAATAAGTACCTGGTACATCAAGCGAGCCTAAAGAACTTTCACATGGTCTGGAACTTGGAGCTAATCAAGGATGTCTCCTAATATATTTTTGTTCCCCAAATGTGCAAGGACATGAGTCTTCTGCAATGTCTTTGCACTAGCAACAGATCAGAGAGAGCTGGCCCAGTGTTCAGAGGTAGTTGCCATTCTAGCTGGCGAGACATCAGTTAAAGACTTTGTGTTCTCCACCACAAGGCGTATGAACCCCAAGGCCACTGGTCTCAGAAAAGCAAGATGTACTGTGTTGCAGAGTTAAAACAAAACTTCGCACAGGACAACTAACCTCCTATGAGAAACTTGCATAGTTGCTATCTGAAAGCTTCTAAACAAATTCCTTGAAATCATTAAATAGAATTTGCTGACAAGGTTGGCAGGTTCTTAATTTTCTGGCTTTTCCCTTTCTGCGATTTTGTCCTATGAATTAGCTTTCCTGGTGGAGCAAGTTTGGGTTTTTATTTTTTTCTTTCACCTTTAAGGACTGCATGAGTAAAATAGACTGCCATCTCTACAGTCTGTTCTAGCCTCTCTACTTCTGTGGTCTGAATTAATCCTCAGTGATTGGGAATTAGAAGCACAAAGTTCCTCTACAGGACTATATTTCCAAGATCTAGGTAAAGCACAGAGAACAGGGCAGGCACCAAATACTGAGTTAATGGCCTGGAATTGCGGAAACCTTAGTTTCTTTCTGGCCTGAGAGTAATAGTTTGCATGCAGTATTACATACCTGAAAAGCCTGGAATAAAGTACATGCTGTGGCATATCAGGGTAAGGTGAGGGCTGAACTAAAAAGAAAGGTGGGCTCTGCATATAGGGAAAGCTTCTCTCACTCACCAGCTAGCCTAAAAGGGAGGGTGATTTTGAAGTCTCAGCTCCCCAGTGTTTCTGCATGGTAAGGTTTGCCCTGAATCCCAGGAAGACCCTGCATGGAATTACCCTCTGCCTCAGCTGTGGCACATAGTATTTATCATGCAGAACAGCTTTCTGAAGTGCCTTGCACAGTATCTCTATAGAGTTGGCACAGATTAAATGAGTGCGGTTGTTGGGGATCCTGGTGCTTTTTCATTTGCAAGGTTTTTTACCAATTTCCTGTATTTAGTTGATCCTGCACGGCCTACGTCATGAATGATGCCATTTGCTACCTTAGTCTTCTTGCTCTATAGCTTATAGTGGCAGTAAAACAGCAGAGTTTGCAGAATGTTGCTTGAGCTTATATTTCTGTTAGGCATCTAACCTTAGCCTGACAAGACACTTCTGACGCTCTTAGAGTTCCCCAGAAACACTGATGCTACTGCTACATGGAAGAGATCCAGATGGTAAACAGGAAGGGTTTTGTTTCACATTCTTTCAACTGGAACCTGTAGCAAGAGAAGTTCTGTGCCATCTTTTTCAGTTAATTCCGTTGATATAAACCATACCATGGAAAGACTGGGGCAGAACATTATTTCTTTTGCAGATGTGGGAAGGGTTTCTTTCCAGGGCTTGTCACTGACTGTTTTACTGTGGTTTGGTAACAACTCTGTTTTAAATGAGTGTCCCGAAGTCTTTTCTTTGGGCTGAGAATGCTGTAATTTAATGGTTATGCTGCTGCAGTCAAGGCTAATGAGACTGACACAGACTGGAAGTCTTTCTTCTATGATCTTCACAGGGTGGGCTGATGCCTATAGCCCATTGTCTCTCCATCCGTAGGTGACATTTACTGCCATGCTTGTCCTGCATTGAGTGGGGTACAGATAACCTCAGCAGAGAGGATGGGCTGGGGCAGACTGAATTATCTTCCTTTCTAGAGCTTGTCTCACCAAGCTATCCAGGCCTACACTGGCTGGGAACTTCAGTTTTATTAGTGTTATTTTCACCTTAGGGGGAAAAAAAGAAAAAAAGAGAAAGAAATAGAATATGCCACATTCTGCAATAAGATTAGAAACCAAATACAAACTGTGTAACTCTCCACATGTGACCCTACAGGGTTGATCCAAATCTTTCACATGCTTTTTCATGTGTAGGTGCATATTTTTAAACTGTGTAGTTATCCCATAGCCTGTATGGTTCTCCAGCACTATAGCCATGTTGCATTCGGTGTCTGTTTCAAGCAGGTAGCCTAGGAGAAAAACATAACATGCTGTAATTTTTACATGCCAAGAAATTATAAGAGAGAAGTGCTTGTGAAAACTCCATTAGAGAGTGATATTTGAAAAAAACCCACCCTTTTTTACTCTGAGAATAGTTGCGGCTCATAATAGACTGCCTGGATGATACTTCTCCAGGTTATATAGACTCCAAATAGCTATTACAATTGTTGGTAATAAGGTAATCTCAACAGCTACAGTAGCAACAGACTGGGAACATAAAAAATAAACTACATAAATCTAAACATTGGTGTTTAAAAATGCGGAAATGTTGAGAAATATCTTTCTCAACTACTTTTAGCATGTGGCAGATCCCTAGCTTGTTGGAAAAGGCATGTTGTCAGGCCAGGGAAAGCTTTAGCAAAGCTGCAGTCACTTTTCTCTCTTTTAGTCCCATACAGCTATGTGGTACTGTACCTTGTTTAGCACTGGCTAACCCAGAAACTGTTCTGCACATCACTGTTACTGAATAGGATTGGAGGGTGCTCAGTGTCACTGGAAAGAGTCTTCTCTGGCGAGGAAGAGGTAAGCACCACTGGCAAGGTGATCTCTGCCAATCACAAAAGCAAATATACCCCTGTGCAGAAAAGACTTTGGGACAGAAGTCTGGTGTTCCTCATCTGTGCTTTCAGTGATATTAACTGGTGGGATCCACAGGAGCGGAGCTGGTGTGAAATCCTACCTGAAGGGCCTGAGCCTGCACTGCCTTCCCAAACAGGTATTCCTCTGACCTGAGGGGGTCCTGAAGCCCGGGTTGCTATGGGTTTGCATAATTATTTTTAGTTGTAAAAAAATTAAGTAAGGTTTTCTACTATCTTTACACAACTATGAAATTCTCCTGTTCCCCATTATAACCTACCTCTTCCTGTGCTTTGGCTGTGATACACAGACTCCCATATTTCTGAAGCTGGCTGACAGAATGAAAATTTATGGGGTGAACCCCCGTCCTTTAAACAGCCACCCATTTTCTGTAGTGTAGAACTTTGTTATTTTTGAGACTGTACCCTCTGAAGTTTGGATGAGATCAGCCAATGCATTCAGAAGCTTTATGTGAGGAGAATAAAAGTGCCGGGGAGTGGGAGGTATAGCCTGACATGAGTGCAAAAACCACCTAAGTTATTGCACTGTGTTTTACAGTTTAGACTTGACTAGAAATATGGTAAAAGAATAAGATCTATTCAAGCCACACATGCTATATGAATAACAGTAAACTTTTATTTTTTGCATTCCTAATGCACAAGCTAAACAATGCAACTTGCCTGCAGTATCTCAGAACAAGTCTGGGCTTACTGTTCTCTTTTTCTGTTTGAGGTGCAGTGTGTAGACATATTTTACCTCTGTCTGCAGTTAGAAACGGTGCTTCCTAACAGATAAGTCTGGGTTTCAAGACTGGGTGCAGCAATGCTTTGGACTACATGCAGGTTATATTTCAGGGACAAAAGTGTGATTGTAAAACTGGGATGGAGACAAACAAGTAGCACGGATTTTAAAGTGATCTTAGGTTTTGACTTGTTAAGGACTTCTGGTTTTGTTTAAGGATTTAAGTTTAGAAATTCCAGTCTAATTCTGGAGTCTGGGCATGTTGACACCAGCCTTCCCACTAGTACTGGTGAGACTGAATGCTGTGACTGCTGAATAGCTGGACTGCAGTGCTGTCCCCAGATCCTGTAAACAATTTCTGACGGACGGGCTGTATTCATCATTTCTGTTTTGTCCTTTGTATAAAGCCTGCCCTGCACAGCAGACAGGTTTGAATTATCCCACTCCTATGGTAAAACTCCCTTAGCCTTCTGCTCTTCTCCCTCAACACCCAAGATCCTTCAGCTCTGTCCCGGGTCCTCATCCTGCCTCATCCATTTACTGTAGCACTTAGAGGCTGAATAGGCTCATTGCACTGAGCAGCTCCATGGGTCTGAGCACAAGGTCATGCCAGCTGCAGCAGTCTGGTTTGGGCCCCTCACAGAGGCTTGCAGAACAAGTACATGTGTCAGTTGGTGTCGTGTCCCTTCCCCCCACGCCGTCTCTCCCCTGTCCTCTGGTTGATTGCATTGTTTTATGTAATAACAATATGAAATTAAAGCAAATGGATCTCATGAGTGTGACGAAGTATGTAACAACCATAAGGTACTTTCATTGCAGGGCATTTGAGGGGAAAGATAATATCCATAAAAATTGCAGCAATAGATCTGATTTCCTGGCAGCCTTTTCTGTTCTTCATTGCAAACAAAAGTCCCTCTGTAGCACCAACAGTAATGGAAGGAATGCTGCCACTTCTTTCCCCCCTTACACAAATATAGTTTGAGGAGCAGGAGCAATAGCTCAGAGGAAGCAAGGGAAGCTTTGCAGCTTGGCGCCTACATGTTTCACTAGTAAAAAAGCTGTATTGACTTAGCTAGATTTGTGGTTACTGCACAAAAGAATGCTGACTGGAAATGATCTCTGCCTGGTTCAGATGGGAGGATTCATGTTTATTCTAAACTATTACTGGGTTCAACTGTTTTGTGACTCCTGCGCAAAGCCCAAAGATCTTTCAGAAGGAGGGTCTCAGGCTGCTGTGTGCTGGTCTGCAGGATGGCTGCCAGCCTAAGGTCAGCCTCTTGAGTCAAGCAAGTATGATGACCAAGACAATGCTTCATGTTCACTAAGGTGGTTGCCATCTAGCTTGTCAGAAATCAGGTACACGGAGTGGTATTACTCAAGCTTCAGGAGAAATGGATTTCATTAGGTATGTTTATTGGATTCATGTACAAGCATCAGTATGATTGTTTGGCTCAGCAGTTTGGGTTTTTTTTTGTGGTTTGGTTTCTTTTTAGTTCTTTCTACCTGCACTAGGAACAAATTATATGATTTTTCAGGATAATGCATACATGATGGGACAACTATGCTAATAGGATGGGGCCTTGCTCATGGTCCTAAAACCAGTCAGACATGTGTCTGTTGTTATCTGTCAGGGTAAGGCTAATCTTCCTTATTACTTCTCATGTACTCTCATTACGTCATTATCTTGTCTACAGTTTCATTCAGCAACTTGATGTGGGTTCCAGAGTCTGGTCTGACACTCACAGAGGCTCTCTTTTGGCTGTGGCTTTGCTAGATATCATGTTCTTAAGACTTTCTATCACTCTTTTTTTACCTCTTTACACTGTATGGTGTTGTCCTGCTGTTTATGTATACAGACTCACACATGAGTCTTAGTACAGACTTGCCTATAGCCTGTTTCCTTTGCAACAGGTTTTTTCTTACCCACATCAAATTCTTGGAGAGGCTCATGCATTGATTTCATGCTGCTTCTTGGTCTCTCACTAGATACTGGTATGACTGTGTGAGGGTATGGGAATCCACCTTTGCTGGATTAGACCTTTTGCTGGTCCTCCACAGTGCAGCAATCCAATACCTCAGCTCAGTTTAATGCTAAAAATCTTCAGTCACTGACTGCTGCCAGCAAAGCAAAGCAGAAGGCCCTCTGTCCTTAGAAGTTGAAATATTTTTCATATATAGTGAAAAGACTTGATACTCTGCCAATGAAAGAAATCTCCTCAGACAACTGGTTAGCCAATGTGCAGGGAAAACCTGAGCATTACTGGAGGACTAGATCCCAGGTCTTGGTCCTTCAGCTCCTCTGTGTTTGTAAAACCTGAGTCAAAGAACCTCTTTAGAAATAGATGAAGCCTCAGCCTGCAAGGACATGAGGGTGGTGGCTGAGGTCCTCTGCACTCCTACATTGAGAGGAAGGCTGATAGAAGGCTTGGAAGGGAAATTGTGGTAGCGGGTTCAATGTTATAGATCTGCAGGAAATACCCAACGCTTGCCTGGGACCTCCACAGCCCTCTCCTACTGCAAGCAGCAGGTGGATGTTAACATGTCCCAGGAGCCAGGAATTCCTTCAGAAATGGGTGTTGGGTGCCTCAGATTTTCTACAACCATGCTGCTGAACAGCCTTAAGCTGGGCTTGCCTTTGCCATGGCTTTTTTCCTTTGGTAACTAAAGCTTTTAGGTCAGGCATGCATGGTGGTGGTAGTTGTCTGTTGAGGTTTGAAATAATGTCAGGCCATCCTTAGACAAAACTGGAGAAAAAAGTAATTAGTGCAAGAAGCAGTAGAAATTAGCACAAGAGGTACCTGGGGAGCTGGAGGAGTTGTCCCAAAAGCCTGGCTGGGTGCATTGTGAGTCCCAGCACCCATCCTCCAGATGGTATTTTTGGGCCAGTGAGGGGTGCGTGGGAGGGCTGGGAGTGCCACCAGCAGTGCAAGGTGTGTTGGGCTGACCCCGGGGTGGGAAGGGGATGGTTTGTAACTGGAAGTAAACACATGTGAAGGAGCAATGGGGTCCTGTGGTAAATTTGGGATGGACTTGAGGGTGCTGCTTTAGTTTTGAGGAGGTAAACAGCAGAGTGGCAGACATGCACCTTGCAGAGCTGATTGCAAAGCAAGCCCAGATCAGGCCCTACATCCCAGGACAAATGTAAACAAGAGAAGGCAAGGCTCAGGCCTGGGAACACTGGGGTGTCTGACCAGTCTGTGTGGGGGCAGATGGGGCCTGTGGTGAATGTGGACCTCAGGCTCTGCCAGGCCCTGATGGTGGCAGGAGGATGAGGCAGGCACCTCAGGGCTGAAGCACTGGTTCCTGTCAGCCAGTCATGGCTGAAGAGCCAGGTAGGGGGTTTTGGTGTATGTTGAGGAAGCCATGAGGGATGCAGTGGGCAAGACCTTTGCCCAGCTTCCCAACAGAAGCATAGATTTTCCATGCAGCAGGAAAAGCTGACCGTTGCCTGTGTGGTCCTTGATGGCTAGTGGGGATTGGCTACCTCTGCTCAGTGACCTTGCCTGAAACCTCATGCTGGATTTCAGGACATATAAGTGTTTCACAGAGTGCAACCCAAGATTGCCCAGCTCCTGGGAAGTACTGAGCTGCTTTGTCACGCTTCAAAACTCTCTTCCACCCTCATGTTCTGCAGGCAAAAATATCCCTATGCCTCCCTCAGGAGGTATATTGAGAGGAGAGATGAAAATGTAGTTAACATCTCTTCTACTCTGCAAGTGCCAATTACGTGGGGTTTTTTTCTCAGATGGTCTAGTTGATAAATATAGCTAGCTAAATTCAGAGTAACTGTTTTCAACCTGTGTTTAGCACTGAAGTGGGCTGGTTCTATTTTCGGGCTGAAGAAGCGTTTGTGTGCCTGAAATCCTGTCCAAGTTCTTCCAACTATATCAGTTGGTCTAATAAAAGAGATTATCTCTTCCTACAGACCTTGCCTTACTTACATCCTTCAGGCACTCTGCAATAGTGCTGTTTTTTCTTTCCTGTTGCTTCTCTGCCACCTGCAGTGCACAGCTTGAATGCACAAGATAGAGGATGGGGGAAAACACATCAGGGTATGTCCCGACTTTACAGTGTTTCATTTGCAAGCTTAAAGATGTTCCTGGAAACACAAAGTTAAGTCAGAAGGGTCCTCTGGAAGTCACCCAGTCCAGCACTTGTCCATGCTGGGCTAAGAATTTTTTATCAGCTCCTCAGGACCTTATCCAGTGAAGTTGCAGGTAATTCCGGGGAGGGAGATATCACAGCATGTGCTTCAGTGCTGGATCATTCTAAATCTGAAGATTTTTTTTTCCTTACATCCAACCTATTTTCCCCTTATTGCAATGCATGTCTGTGGCCTCTTGACCTTTCACTGTGCATCTTTTTTTTCCCCCTACCACTCATTGCACAGGGAGACTACAATTTCTTTCCTGCCTCTCCTTTGTGGTCTGATCTCAAAAAAGTTCTTCCTTGGTTGGCCTCTGTTGCAGTCTCTCAGCAATCTCAGTGATTCTCTGCTCGACTCTCTTCAGTTTGTCAATTGCTTGGTCTATATACGGCCTAAGACTTGACAGTGTGTTCCAGGTGTGGCTTTACCAGTACAGAGTCAAGAAAAATAAGTGCTTTCCTTTGCCTGCTGACCATGCACTTGGTTATGCAGCCCAGTATGTGGCTAGCTGCCTTCATCACAAGGGACACTACTGTCTCTTGTGCAACCTGCCCAAAAGGACCCCTCAAGTATTCATCTGCAAAGGTCCTATCTATTCAGTTCATCCTATATGGGGTAAAGACATGCCAGTTGTAGACATTGCATTTCTGCTTTTTGACCTTCAAGAGGTTCTGTTGGCCAATTCCTCTGGCCTGTCAAGGTCTCTGACTGTTTTTTAATATCCCCTGCGTTTTTGTTAAGCATGCGGTTTCCCATTGTCTTGTTCTGGTGTTTACGTTATACAGACATGTTCAGAGACCTAGTTCCTCCTTAGAGCATTATTTTATTATAGACTATAAAGGCATGGTGGGGTAGATTTTTAGAAACAAACTACTCTTACTTGCAATGGAGATGATAATTGTGGAAGGGGAAGGGCCAGTGCTGCCCAGCATGTTGCCCAGCATCTTTGGAAACTTTCACTTTCTTATCAGCCTCCCACTTAGCACCAGAAATTATAGTGGCAGGAAACAGACCTAGATCCTAGCAGGAAACACAGCCCTGATGTGTTAAACTTTACTCTCTGTTCATCGACAGAGTCAGTGAGGAGACAAATTAGAGAAAACCTGCTCCTGAGCAGTTCAAGAAAACTAGTTTATAGATGGCAATTTGCTTCCTTTTGCTTCATACCTTACCTTGCACTGTGCCTCATCTGCTATCCACTCAGATCTTAAAGCTTCATCTTAAATGAGGACTGAATTCAAGGCTGCTTTTGTGTTGAGGTTTTCGGACTACTGTGATCGGCCCAGAGAGGAAATGAAAGGACAACATCTGAGTATGAACTTATCCCAACCCAGCTCCAGACTTCCCTTCAGGGCCATTCCATGCTATATCCTGAATAGGAAAACAGAGTTAGTCTCCTTTGCTGTCCTATACCTAGCTAGCCTACTGTTACAATTCTAGAATATATAATGGTAATCTCCACAAGAGGGTTTTGTGTCTTTTTAAAGACAGAAAAAAGGAGTGAATATAAACAGCCAGGCAGATCCTTCTCAGTAGCAGCTGCTGCTGCTTCTCCTCTACTCAACATGCTGCTACATACTCTCTCGCGTGTGTTTCTATGAAAAATATCACAACTGTATTATCATGTTCTTTTCCATCCCTCCAGCACAAGTCAGTCATGGGAACAATTAGAGAGTTCTGGAATTAGAAGTGACAAGAAATAGAGATAAGAATGGACTGTCAGGAAGGGAAAATTAAATGGTTTCTTTCCCCTCTCCCCTTTGCCCTGTGTATCGTATTTGTGTTGGAGGAATAGTATTGTTCTGCATTATTAGATGTCAGTTTATAACATTTACTCTGTGATGCATAAAACCTACCCATATCCACATGCTTTCTGGTACTTCTTCCCAGCGGTCATTTTTCCAGTGAGCCAAACACACTTATATGTATTACTCCTTGAAATGCAAATCAAGGCTCTGGCTGCATCACATTTAGATATATGCTTCAAATACTGTTTAATAACAACGGGAGTCTGTGGGTTATCATGCTGTCTAGGTTGATGGCTCACAGTTTGACTTTTTGTCGATGTCAGTCCTCAGTCTGTTTTCCCCGGAGCAGTTGGGGTCTGCTTCTGGCCACCCCCGGCTGCTCATTTGGAAACTAGGAAAATCAAGGCATGCTCTATAACACTGGAGACTGTTTTTATGCCTGAACTCCTAAAATCTTTGCATTCATGCTACAGACATGTTTTCTGCTTTATCTCACTCATTTGGTCTCTTCCTCAGGCTAAATTAAATTTTTCTACCCATGTACATTTTCTTCTTATTTATTGTTTCAACTCATTCTCTTCTGGAATCCTGCGGTTGTTCTAAATCTTTCCTGAAGAGCAGTGTCTGAAACTGGGCATAACATATGGCTGAAGCCTGTTCTATGCTGGACACACTGACAGGAGTATTCCACTTGCTATGCATTAAATGCTACACTGTATATTCCAGAATGGCATTTGTCATGCTCACCATACTGACACTGTTGATTTGTGCTGACCAAATCATCCACCGTATTCCCCAGATATTTTCTAAATAGCTTTCTCCTAAACCAGCTGTTGCTGGCTGCTGGGAAGCTGATTATTTCTGCACATACTGAAGTTCATCCAGCTGTTCTCAGAATTTTCTAATTTATCAAGAACATTTCCAGTTCCAATCCTCTAAAAATATCTGCATCTCCTCTCCATTTCATGTCTTCTGGAAATTTAACAAGCGTACTGTGTGTTCCATCATCCATAGTCTAAACAAAAATACTGGAAAATTAGATACAGATTCAGGATGAATCTCCATTCAGTAGTGCCTGATACCTCTTCCTTTTGGACAGGGGACCTTTATAACTACTCTTTGAATGTAATTCTAGAGTTTTGGTATTGTTTTGCTCTCATGCTAGCTGATATCCATCTAGCTCCTTTTCTTTCTTTGGTGGTTTTTTTTTTGTTTTGTTTTGCCTGCTCATAAAAGTGCTACACAAGACGATGCCAAAAGCCCAAGTAAAGTCAAAATATGCAACAGGTACTGCTGCTCCCCTGCACTAATGCTCTTAAACCATCATACTGGCTGTTATTCAGCTCCTTGTTGTTCATCTCAGTCCTTAGAATAAGTTTACTTTTTTCTAGAATGTTTTTTCTTTTTGAAAGTTGAAGGTAGAGTTGCTGAGCTTTTATTTTACTCTTCTCTTTTCTCCCTTTTCCCATTCTTTTAAACACAGACCCTGTACTTAATGCTATTCCTATCTGGTAGCTCACCAAACCCCAAATGTCCTTCACATGAGTAACTACTAATGCATCTGAAACTGTTTCAGGCAGTTTTTTACATATGTCAGACAGATGTTTATCAGGTTCAGCCCAATTGGCAGCTCATCACTGTATGTGCTGTCTAATCTGCTCATTTGGGCTATTAGGTTTTTTATTATTTATTTAACCTGCTCTCAGTGATGTTACCTGTGCTAGTCACCTACTCACCTTTTCTGTGATGAGTGAAGGGAAAGCTCACCTTGGAATTTTTTGCCTCCTTTGCTCCCTTCCTTACTGAGCAGGGTGGCCACATTTCTTTTCTTTTACTATTAATGTTAATTGATTCAACTCATAGTGTCTTGTACATTTGGAGATAGCTCACAAACCTCTTGTCCTCCTAATTCTGCTTCTGTTGGACCTCACCCTCCCAGGGAAACAGGTCCCCCAGCATGCACCACAGTACCTGGGTATATAAGCCTAAATACACCAGAGTGCAACAGTGACTCATTCATTAAGTCACTCTCAGCCAGAGTATAATAATAACAAGAGATACAAGTAAGTTTGCACTTTTGGATGGCGATCTCTCCACCCCCGCCCCCCTCCCCCCCAAAAATCAATCAATGGCTTACCTTCCAGGAAAAAATAGGAAAATCAGCCTACAATTTTTCTTAAGTCATAGGATCATGCTGGCAACACCCTGATGTTTATTGCATTATTTAATGCTGAGCGAGTAAATGGGTGACAAGGTCATTGCCACCGCAATTATCAGCTAGTTATCAGCTGCAATGATTGTGGGTCTTCTGAGACCTTTGGGGGGGCACAGACTGGAGTATGCCATCTTATCCCAAAGGAGCTATGGTCTGAGGCTGAAAATATTAGTGGTAGGTATGGGCATCCTTTCTTGGTAAACATGCTTCAGGGATGTCATTGCCAGTGTTGTTCTGGTGATGTCAGGTCCATGCTAATCCAATCTATCGATCCAAGCACCATGACAGTTTGGCAGAAAATGCTACTCTCAACCCATCAGATTTTTTTTTTTTAATTATTTTTCATTTCAAATAAGTTTACTTAATTTTGAACAAGAAGTTCTTTTTAATTTACAATCACTCAAACTGGCTCAACGCTTAAAAATGGGAACATGAGCAACTGCTGTGTATAGTTCTGTCATTCATATTCAGGACAGAGGAATCATGTACGTGACTAAGAGTTTAGGGCATCTGACATATGACGAGAGGCTCGGAGAGCTGGGGGCTGTTCAGCCCAGAGAAGAGAAGACACCCTGAGTGTTCTTTTCAATGTGTCTTAACACCTGATGAGAGGAGCAAAGAGTATGGACCCAGACTCTTCTCTGTGGCATCCAGTGAAAGGACAGGAGGCAATGGCCACACAAGAAACAACTTTTTTTTTTTGTGGTGACAGTTTTTACGTGTCAGAACAGGTTGCTCACAGTGGCTGTGGAAGCTCCATCCTTGGAGATAATCAAAACCCAGTTAGACATGGACCTATGCAGCTTGCTGTAGCTGACCCTGCTCTGACCCTGCAAGAGGGGTTGCACTAGATGGTCTCCAGAGGTGCCTTTCAATGTCAACAATTCAATGACTCTGTGTAACTATAAGAGGAGCGAAGCATTGTTACTAAGATGACTACAAGAATTGTGAGCCTATCTTACAAAAATATATTTATACATAAACAACGTACACTGAGCTTGAGCAAAAGGAGGAATCCTGAAAGGAGTCATGATTTCTCTCCTTAAACACCATAAAAGAGGAGATGGTTATGGATGAACTATAAAAAGTAAAGAACTGGCTCAAGATTAGAAGGCAATAAAATATTATATGACAATGAGGTAGACTTAAAATTGGGAAGACTAAATTTCTAAAGCAACACACCAATAAGAATATTGAGAATTTCTGAAAGGGTTTATTTGACATACCATATAAAGGGACCAGTCTTAGACCTAGTGATAATGACCAGGCAGAAGACACTACTCTGAAGCATCAGCATTCACGGTGAAACCTGTGGGGGAGAATAGTCAGAGACTGTGCTACCAAGAAGTGCAGGCGAAGGCTGAGCTTCACAGGAACCCACAAGCATCCCCAGGTCTGTCTGGTTATATGTATATTACAGTGGATAAGAAGGAAGGTGGCATATTTATATATCTACTGGAGGGTGTCCCTGCCCATGGCAGGGGGTTCGAGCTTGAAGATTTTAAGGTCTTTTCCAACCCAAACCAGTCTGTGATTCTATGGTATTTTTATATGTGGCCCTGTGTGCATGCAAAATAATTTGCTCTAGAAGTGGAAGAGTTTTGCTCTGTGTGGAAAATTGTCATCCAAGTTTTCCCTTTTTTAAGTGTATTTTATCTTTCCTCTTTTGATTGTGTGCTACAATACATTTCTTCATGGACAGAAACCACCAAGTGTGGATCCTGTCTCTTCTCCTTGATAGTTCAGAAATGGCCTACAGAACAGATGTCAAACTTTATACCTGAGGACACTTAGATCATATCAAGCTTTACAAGCCTTCAGAGAAAATAAAACGGGGATGATGATATTCTGCCAGGAACCAAACTAGTTTCATGACAGAAAGAAATCAATTCACAGCTAAAAATGAGAGAGCAAGGAAGATGAAAAGATTTTCAGGTAACTTTTGTTTCAGCATCCCTCTGCTTCCAGCGTCTGCTGAATCTTCCCACCCTAATAACAGACGTCCACAGTTGCCTGCGACTTGTGCTGGTGCCTCAGCGGATTTTTCTACTCTGCTGGAAATGTTAAAGTTGAAAGCACTTAAAAAGAAAGTAGAGGAGAGATCTGACAGACTCCATATGTGTCTCAAAAGAGTTGAGTTAGATGTGTCCGAGATTATGGTGCTGAAAAACAAACCAGATAAAACCGCCGACTGCGTTATGGAGCTTGTCAAGGAGGAATACCAGTTCATACTTTCACACTTGGCTGGTATAACTAAAACCAAGTGGTTTAACAAGTTTCTACATTTCCAGAAGGAGTTCATAGTAAAGCACAAATTGTTACAGAATGATTTCACAGGGAGCAAAGTATCAGAGCAGCATGAAAGCAAGCTGGATAAGGTAAGAATGAGTCCCCAAGTTAACAAAAAAGTCAATTTTGCACGATCTTTCTGGGTGGATTGGTTATGTGTGTTCCAGGAAAATGGTAAAATCACCTCTACTCTTGCCAGAGAGATGATCCCCTGTGTTTTCGTAAGACACGCGTACTGTGTGCTCCAAAACTCTGAGGCCAAAGCTGCACAACACTGTTTACCCTTCCCTCCATTGCCATGTGTAAATTTTAAGTATACAGTAAAGGAGGATCTTGCAAGCTAGTGATTTGTATGTGAAAATTCACTGTTGGTCAGTAACTCTGCCAGAGCCATACATTCAGCATCTTATCCAGCAGCATGTTTTGAGACAATATGTAAGAGCAGCTAACTTCTCCATGTATGCTTTAGAGTATCTCTTTATGTGCAGACAGTTGCTGCACTCTGGCTGGCCTCTCCTGATGGGTGGGATGGGGAGTGAATTTGATCCAACACATACACCTTGCAGAAGTTGTTTGTGTTGCTTGAATCGCTGCCCCGGGGGAAGCATTAACAATCTCATCAACACTTAAAGCCAGATGCAGGAGGAGTGAGAGTAAAACACTGGATTCATGGAAATTAGGGTGGAACTTAATGAAAGCAGTTGGGATCAGTAAACTAAGAAATGACTAGGTTAGTGTGGGCTGGAGAGTAGCTGGCATTTCACATAGATTATTTTTTTTTAAAAGTCTGGCACCCTCTCCCTCACTGCGGTGCTTTCTGCCAGGTTTTCATCCTTTTTAGAGTGCCAGCTGATTTATCAAAGACATTTTACAGAGAATTAAGCAGTGGTATTTGCCGGACTAGGGGAGGGATGATTGCTGACAGAGAAAACAGGTCAGGCTTGACTGAAACAGCCATCCCAATTACTGTGCTGAGTATACCGGCAACTGGCAAAGAAATGATCAAGCAAATAAGCAGAGGTCTTTCCTGTATACCTGCAACATGCTAGCAGAGATTTTCAAGAAAAGTTATGCAAAATGAGAGAAGTGAGGCCACAAATCATTCAACCTACTAGTGGGTATAAATCTTGGAGAAGTAACTAATCCATGATCCACTAGGTTCTAGGAGGTATCACTTGACATACAGTTAATAAACTTGGCAAAGAAGTTGGCTACATCCCATCTTGGTAAATATACCCAAGCAACCTTTCTCCTATGCTTCTGGGGTGAGAGACCAGAGTAAGAGGAAGATGCTCTGGAGGAAAACTGGAGGCAAAGTGCTGTATTACTGTAAGTAACATCTTTGGGCATCAAATTGTTTTATTTTCCGTTTGCATGAGGTGAGTAATTGCATTTATGCATCACTTCTGTAATCACTGTTATTATTCTTTTCCTTGTTACACTATTAAACTGTCTTTACCTCAACCTACAATTCATTTTTTTTTAATTCTCCTCCCCATCCCCTTGTATGGGAAACTGCGAGTGAGCAGCTGCATGGTGCTTGGCTACTGGCTGGGATTAAACCATGACACCCGGAAACAGTTTGAATCAGTACAACTTTTGTGAGATAGTGTAACTCTGGTAAAGTTTAGCAGGAAGCTGTGCTAACTAACAGTGATGGAAACATTTGCCCTTTGATTAAATGGTCAAAATTTTTATCAGTCTTATTTAAAATGAAAATATTCATTAAATGAAAAACTTCTATGGTCTATTATTTACCTAAGAGGCTTGTTGTGAATAAGTTAATCTTAGGAACAGAGCACTTTGAAGTGAGGCCAGCAGCACTCTAGAGAAAAAGCTCCCTTGACAGAAGAACATTGAGTGCAGGTTGCCTGAAAGACGCTTTCTTTCTCTCCCAGGTTTATCACTCAGAGCTGGTATGTATTAACTATGAGATTATAAGTGTATGATTTTAACTGTTGTGTTAAAGCAAAAGCTATTGTTTCTCAGGTTATTTAAATATTAATTAGAGCTCTCTGAGCTAACAGCTGGTTTAAGGAATGCCATGAGTTCCAAGGGCAGCTTCTTCCAAACCTGGAGATAATCTGTTCAAGTCCATATAGATGGACAGACTAATGTATACTTATGGAAGGTCTGGCTGTAAAGATGGAGGCAAATATGTTCAGCAGGGTGTTGAGGCATACTTCTGCCACACACATCTATGTCTTCTTTGTGTTCTACTAGTCTTCTTGATTATTAGTACATCCTGTCTTGTGGAATGCAAGCTTTCTTCTTACTGATGATTAAAATTCATGCTATGAACATGACTTGGTCTGGAGTGTCATGATATTTCTTACTACATACTGTCAGAAGAAATGACATGAACTTGAACAAAGTAATACATTCTGACAGTAACTGTTTTAGAGCACCTTCTGCACATTCAGGTATGTAGTTGTTCATTTTTATGATTGTACAGGAGCTCCAGAAAATCTGCAGCTGTGATCCCCTTAATTCCAAGCAACTACAGGTTGTTGTGGAGAGTTATTTGGTGATACATGCAGCGACTGATATTTGGTGATATTCTGAATGTCATTAAGTGAGAAATATTCCTAAACTTTAGCACAACGTAAGCTAAATGTACTTCAACTGCTGGCTTAAATGCATTATCTCCCAGTGTCCTTTGCCAATTTTTTCTCAGTGCATCCTGCATATTTAACCTTTTTTATCTACAATGCAGGAAGTGATTCTCCTGGGGCTTTATATTCTTCAAGAGAAGAAGCACCCCATGAGTGCTTTGGTCCATTTCTCCTCCCCATCTTGCCAGGGAATGGAGTGGGGAGTGAGCATAGCCCAGTGCTCAGCTGGGGCTTGAACCACAACATGGACAAGAGAAGGGAAGAGGAGGGAGACATTAAAAGCAAGACATCCTTGAGGAAGAGGAACTAGTTTGTTTAGTGAACTGTGCTGAGAATGACATTGGTGTAGCCAAAATCCATATGATCACCTCTGGATTTTGGACAAACTCATGTGTAGTAGTGTAAGTAAATCTTCTGTCACAGCAGATGTATGCTTTTCCTGGAGCCAAACTGAAATGAGTCTGTAACTTCTGAGCTGTGTGAAACATATTTTGATGGTCTTCTTTCAATTTATTTACAGTGAGTATGAGCTTGATGATGCTTCTGACTGTAGCACGATACAAGGTAGTATTTGCTTGTCAATACTAGATTCTTTCCTTGATGATGAGAGAGAGATTAAGTATTTCAAGTCAGATTACGGGCACTTTCTCACCATATCTGTGACACGGGAGATCTAGTGCTTGCTCTTTGCTTCATTGCTTATAGCAGTTTCTGTAGGAGCAACACACAGTAGAGAAATCTGAGACAGCGGCTGCTACAGAATAAGCAGAGAAATAGCTGAATAGCCTGTGTTCGATTTCAGAAGGATCAAACCTATAGTCCTTCCATCTACTCTTTATTAGGGCCACATCAGGCTTTATGCTGGCTTTACTGCAGAAGTGCTGCTGTACAGTGTGACATTTGCTTCAGGATGCCAGTAGTGCCACACAGCCCTTCTCCTTGCAGCTCCCACTGGTGACAATGTACATCTGGAAAAAGAAGAGGTGCCAGGAAAGGTGTGCTCCACTATGAAAGTACAAGGGGGGCACAGAGAAGATGTTAAGTCCTGAGAGCAGAGCCATCCCTAACTGGTCCAGCTCAGCCCCCCTGGAACTTCTTCTCATCATTACCAGGGTACAGGATCCCCCTTTGAGCCCTTCCTGGACCTGTCAGTCCCTGCTCCTTTCTCTATCTGCCTCTTTTGTATTCTTCCTCTTTACTTTCCCTACTCCAAACTAGCTCTTTCTGGTCCTGATAGTACTTTTAGGACAGTTTTCTCCATTGGACCCAGATCCAATCCTTTGGGTTCACCCTCCTTATCCTCTCTTTTTGGCATTGAGCCTAGGAGCTCCTGTGTGATATTGACAATTTGTTGACATGAAAATGAAAAATAATGTTGTATGTGGTGGAGTTGACAGCACAAGTGCTTTGTCTAGGATGAGTAACACACTGCTCAGTGGCAAAACACCTGAAAAGATTGTCCAAAAGCAAGGAGTTTGCTTGAGTCTGAGTCTTCATATTTACTGTCTATGACACAGAAGAATTGTCCATATTCTTTTTTTATCTGAGTGATTTTGAGTGACTCTGAGTGACTTTGAAACCTGACATTGTTTTGTTTTTGTCTGGCCATAATAGCTCTTAGTCATCTGAGGAGCTCGTTAAAAAAATTAATCAGAACTGAATTTTACTGAAAATGTAATTTTAAAAATGATGTCAAAAGCTGTAGCAAAGGAAATAAATATTCAATGACTTTTTACTCTTTTCCATGCATTCTCATAGGCTCTGAAGGCTCAGGTCAAATGGATGTACCACAGCCTTCAAGGGCTCCAGATGTACAGGCACTCAGGAAAGATGTACAGGTTCTTGTGAGGAAAACCAGTACTGCTCTGGAAAGAAAGAGTAAGTATTGCAAATGCTGTCAACCCTTCTAGCAGCATCTAGGTACATGAGATAAAGCAGAAAGAAGTAGAGTTCTTGAAGTTTTTACAAATGTCAGGTCCTGGAGGAAAGTCCAAGGGATTAGACTCTGCAGGTGGCCTGTACTAGGCAGAATTTTTCTCCTTTCTTAATATGTATTTTTGATACCTCTTCATCTTTCATACCTATTTTGTACCTTTTGTACACTGGGAAATATGGTTTAGCTCTGAGCAGGACAAAGGCTTTCTTTTGCCATTCCCAACTGACCTCCACCAGAGACCTTATGCCATCACAGAGAAATCCCCTGACCATACAGGCTGCAGCCTGCACTGTTAAATTTCAGACTGTCACCTTTGCTGTGACGCTGGTTTTGTTCCCTTATTATAGAGGCAACAAAGCCTGTGCTTTCAATTGCCCATGTCCTGTCCTCTAAGACGGGACTTGGTTTGACTAGCTTATTCTCAAACTTTCTGAGGTTCCCTGTCTTCTTTGGACTGTTCCAGTCTTCCCATGTCTCTGTCGTATGCCTCTGATATTTTATATCACAGCTTCAAAATCTCCTTAGTCTTGCTACAAGCTCTGATCTGACTTGCTAGCTTCAATAGTTAATTCTAGAGCTCTAATTTTTTTTTCCTGTGCTTTCCCTCTCCATGACTGAACCTAAAGTATTAATAAATCACTCTTTCACTAAGCTGCTAGTTCCTTTTCTTACCCGTGCCTTTTTCTCCACTGTTAATGTAACTAGACTAATGACTTAAGAGGTTTTTTATATCTTTGCACTTGTTGTTTCCGGAGTATTTAGTGTGTACCCATCACAATATTTACACTGTGCTTTCAAAATGTAGTTTGAATGATTCTACAGCTACAATACTGGAGTGTGAAAGAGACTCATATTCACTAGTTTCTGTTTACACAAAAGAGAAGGATAACGGGCAGTGGTCCTGTACTTGTCTACACAGTAAGAATTCATGATGTGTTACTGTAGGATAAAGTCAAACTGGCATGAATTTAAGATGAATTGAGGGCATAATGTGGAATATATAGAGAGCACACATATGCAAATTTCATCTGGGCTACATAGATTGATTTTTATACAAGTTTTTATAAATATTTTAGAGGTAAAGGAGAAAAATATGTCATTTTTGTTTTCTGCCAAAGGGCTGAAAGGGAATAACAGTAAACACCCTTGAACGATCTACAGGAGTTCTTGAAAGATATGATAACTACAGGTGTAAAAATCTAATACCCTCTAAGACTGTTCTGGATAGCAATCTGTTCCCAAAGATGTCCAGGAACTTGTGCTATTCTAACTAATTTTTTCTAGATTTGCATGAAAACTACCAACCAAAACCTGAGTGATCTGTATGCATTAGTTGCTATTGTAGCCTAATACCGAATTTTTCATCTTGGCATGGTCCACATATAGTCCTTTCTATGTATAGGGAAAGCATCCCTGGAGGGTGAGCAGAGGAAAAGATTTTCATGCAAGACCGATTTAATTTTAAAAATAATATTGGTTAGTAGATGTTAGGAAGTCTGGTAGGATTTTTGAGATCTGATGAGGAGAGGGAGGTAAGAATAATGAAGTATATGTAAAGAATTAAACTGTCCACTTACATTGTTGTTGTAATACCTGTATGTCTCACTATGGCTGTAAGTGATGTGTAATTGCTTCAGTACTTTATTTCTGTGAACAAGAGTTTTCCCCTTTCAGGAAAAGAAACTGCAATTTCAGTGAAGTAGATCGTGATCGTTTGAATCGTGTTAGCTCCTCACTGAGACTCAGTTCTTCTCTCCTTTGCATTACTGAGCATTCAGACCTGGACTCACTTTGCTGGGAGTTTACATTTGATCTATGCCCTGTTGGAGCAAGATGTGGCCTCTGGACATGTGTAATAATATTCACTATATGTAACAACTATTTGCTTGCCTCTAACTTTGTGTATGATCTCAAAAAGGTCATTGTGAAAATGTTGTTCTCTTTTGTTCTATTCTAGACTGAAGAATGAACTAGAAATGGCACTATGGGTGAGTCGGACTACAGAAGATAAGAGGTGAGCAGTAGGACTGTTCTGAGTGAGGCAGAAAAGAAATATGGCAGAAATTATGGTAATAAGGTGTTCTAAAGTGTTGGAAGGGAAAACAACGAAAAAGTACCTCAGCAGTTGACAATTTTGCTGTTAGTATGGTCAGCATGTGCTGACATCTAATGAAATCAGGCACATAACATCTTTCTTTTACTTATTTCACTCCTGGACTTATCTGAAACCAGTAGGTGTCAGCGGCAGACTTTCTAATGCTGAAGAAACCTAGGGAACTGCCAAATCTTTTCTATGAGTCTGTGACTGATTCTGTCACTGTCAGACTCGCAGCATTCTGGTGTGTTAAAGATGTCTCAGGGCATGGTACATGAAACCCTTCAGCCAGCAGAGATGTGATAACTGGATTTCATGCTTATCGTGAGTAGGTGAAGCCCCGCATCATGTGTTTTCACGTGCCCTTCTTAGGATTCTTTTTAGCTTTCACTGTATCTGTCCCAGATGCTCTATTTTCCCATACTATAGTCCAGTCCCTCTTGAGTGCTTGCTAGGTACTTTGATTCAGTAACAGCAAAGAGTTTTATAGACTATATATGCACTGCTGGAGAAAGGAGTGTCTTTTGATGAGGCCTTTGATCAGTAGAATCTGGATCAGGGCCTTGGAGTAAGATAAAATTCATAAATCTGGAAAGTTGTAGAAGAGCAAAAAGAAAAATGGACTTATGATGACCTAGGAAATCCTGTGAAATGCTGTCAGGGTAGAGCACAGTATAAGGAGTATGACCTTAATACACCTGCATCTTATGCCTCTACTGAAAACTTGTACTCAAAGCACAGTTTTCTTCCTGAGCATGAGAACAGACCAGTTAGCAAATTGTAATGTGGTAAATGTTTAATTAGTGATGGGAAACGAGTTCTGCATTTCTTTTTAGAAGAAAGAGGAAGATCTAAATCTGCATTCTGTGCAGTGTCTCAGTGTCCAAGTGTCTTGCTTCAGTCTGCGGTCAGTTGTTAGCTTCACCATGAGCAGTTCCTGTCACTCACTGTTCTCCACTTTTACAAACACACCTTCAGTAGGAGCAATGCTTGAACAATCAAACCAGCTTCATCTCTCTCTCTCTCTCTCTTTTTTTCTTGTTTTTTTTTTCTTCTTCCCCTCAGCAATTAAACTGGCCCAAATTCCTCCCTAGTGTAACTGTCTTCACATCAATGAACGTACGCCTGAATGCGGCTGCCCTGATTATGTTTGTTTCTACAGCATGGTACACGTTTCAAATTCCAGAGCTTTGCAGCCAACCACTAAAAAAGCCATAAAATCAGTCATTGGCCCCAGGTTTCCCACAGGACTAATGAATAAAACAATCGGAACTCTCTAGGCCAAGGCATATCTGAGGAACGGCTTTGCATAAAATGAGCTAAAAGACACTTAAACAATGGGCAAAGGTTTCTCCCCTTCTACTCCCTACCAAGTACTAATTTAAAAAATACTTACTCAGTTAACCTCAAACTTCCCCTTCCTACATTCCCCACTTACACATTAAGGAATCAAAACCAGCCAAGTCAGAAAGATGTAAATGCTGCTGTTCTTCTTTTTATGTTACAGCTGAATTTAGAAGTCCAAGCCAAGAGATTTTGGGGCAGATGTGCCAACATGTGTTGGCAGTATAGGGAACAAGGCACTGCAAATATGTTTGTTGGGTTTTTTGGTTTTGCTTTTGGGTTGTTTTGGGGTTTTTTGTGCGGTGGGATGCTAAGCAATTAAAAAAGTATTCAATCCAAGTTAATTTGAAATGAGAATGTTATGGTTTTCCTAGAGGAAAAAATGGAGATCTGAATATTTTTTAAAATCTAAAAAAATGTTTTCTTAATCTTTCTAAAAAAGAAAGCATTATTTCCTTCTCTCCAGGTTGCATTTCGGTAAGGTCCTTTCAGGACCAATATCTGTCCTGATCCACAAAGGGGGGGATACCCTCTCTTGTCATTTCCAGTGGCTCATGTGAAAGGCTAGGTAGGATATTTGAGAAGCTAGTGGCTGTCAGCCCCTGGAAGAGGGGGAGCAGCAGGATGCAGAGTCAGGCATTTCCCCCACATGAGGCAGTGCATTACTCAAGTTGGGCTCACACTCTCTTCCTTCAGCCTGCCCTGCTTTTCATCATACCTATTGGCTCTTGCTAGACCTATTAACTGCGCACTGAAACCTCACCACAGAGCAGAGGGAGGCAGTGGGGCAGGGGTGGGGAGGCTGCCCACAACAAGCTGCTTAGGGAGTAGGAAATTCAGATGTCCTGGGATCACATTAAGCAGTCTTTAATCATTGAAACATCATCATTACCCAACACAGTGGCCTAGTCTTGAATCTGACAGCATAGCACAATGCCCTTAGGTTGCAAATGTGACTAGAATTTCTGTAGGCTCCAAAAGCCCCTCCCAGCTCCAGCACATCCCCTGAATCACAAGAATTTTCTTGACCTGCTCGCTGCACCCTGTCAGACAAGCCAGGCCACACCATTAGGAGTTCTCACACAGCAGAGACAGACTGGTTCTTCTTTTCCCCTTCTCAGGTGCTTTCTCTCCCTCTTTGTTTCGCACCTCTGCCTGCTCTGCAACTGAAGAGCCTTGGAGGTGTAACTCCACACTCTGGCAACTTTCCTGGCTGCTCTGCTTTCCATAGCTTGCCTGGCAGACAAACAGCAAGAACAGAAACAAAGTGTGGGAGGAAGATAAAACAGCGTGACCTTGAGCTGCACTGTCACCAGGGAAGAAAGTAATTTACATGTATTAGCCCATACCCTTGGAATAAGGGGCACTATTGGTCTGTGCATGTAGCGCCTCTCATTCCCTGGATGAGGAGCTGGCTGGGCTCCATAATACAGCTCTGGCTGCAGCAGGGACATCAACAGGGTGCAGATGAACTCACTGAAAAGCTGAAAAGGTCTTTGACCTAAATAAAACCCTGGCTGGGCAGGAGCATGAGCTGGCCATGTAGAATCTTGTAGGTTCACTTGTTTTAGTGAGGCGAGTGGGTGAGGTGGCAGTGAAGTTGGCCTGTAAAGTTTTGCTTTTGGTTTTCTGGACTCTCCTAAGGGAGCACAGCATGTTTAATCTGCTCCCTGAATTCTGCTATCTGTTCTCCGTGCTGGGATGGCAGTGATTTCCTCTTCGGCTGTGTTCCTGTTGCATCTGGGGCCTGACCATATTTTTGCATGAAGTGCTAAAAGGCTTTGGCTGGGGTGATTGTGAAAGGTGGATGTTGTAGCTTGTACTCCAGTGTTCAGACTGGTGGAAATGGAGTAACAGTGTTTTTGTGTACCAGCTGAACTGGTGGCAGTGTTGTGGGTGCTTCTGGTCTGTACTGTTTGGCTAGGTAAACTTAATCTTGTATGTAGATATGCCTACTGAAAGCACTGTGGATACAGCCTTAGATGCCAGTTAGCTTTCCACTGCTCTGTCCCTTAAATTGTGCTTGTATTTTTATACCTCCAGAAACCTGTAGCAGACATTAGACAAAGAGGACAGCACAAAACCTGCTGTTTCTGAACAGCTTGTGTAAATGAGTGTAAATTTCTCAATAAATGGGAAAAAATTAGCATATTAGAGAGTGAGCAGAAAGAAAGGATGGTTTATTATGAGATAGTGGGTATCACGGAAAACGTCCTTAAAGAAATAGAGGCAAGAAAATGTTAATTCTAAACACGTCCTAAGAAGGTTTCTCAAGGAGTACTGGTGTTCAGGTAATACCACAATGGACCCTTTAGTACTGAGATTGATTCTCACCAGTCTTTATTTTCTCGTCTGAGAACATAATATGTGCCTAATCTGTATGCTTCTATGATCACCTGAGTGTCCAGCCTCTGACCCTGCAATAGGAGTCTTGTAGGTTGATCCTCACTGTGTCAGATGATGGTCTACAGACATAGGGGTTACTTCTACATTCATGCTATGAGTTCCGCAGAATTACAGAATGTTAGAGGTTGGAAGGGACTTTAAAGATCTAGTCCAACACAGGTCTAGAGGAGGTCCCACAGGAAAGCATCCAGGTGAGTTTTAAATATCTCCAAAGAAGGAGACTCCACAACCTTTCTGGGCAGTCTGTGCCAGTGTTCCATCACCCTCACAGTGAAAAGGTTTTTCCTTACATTCATGTGGAACCTTCTGTGCTCCAGCTTGCATCCATTGCCTCTTGTCCTATCATTGGACATCACTGAGAAGAGCCTGGCTCCATTGTCCTGACACTCACCCTTCACATATTTGTAAACCTTAATGAGGTCACCCCTAAGTCTCCTCCAAGCTAAAGAGACCCAGCTCCCCTCAGCCTGACCTCATAAGGAAAGTTTGGGGATTTGTAACCAAATATACATTAAACAGCTACAGCACCAATATTTTTAACTTTTTGTATTTCTAGTCTTGGACAATAGAATGGTTCTGGGTGATGTTTTCAAGGATCCCAAGCTGGCATCATCCTCCTTTGAAATGAATACTGAAATGCTTAGTACTTTCAAAAGGAGAGAGAGACAAGAAAGTCCTGATTCCCTTTGAATATCATTTCTAGTTGCTTAGATAACTGAAAATTACTGTACATTATTCACTGGGGTATATATATGTCTGTAGCTGTGAACACATTTCAGAGACAGATAGGAAGGTCAGGTTTAAATCTAGCTTGAAAAATAGGCCTATGATGGATTGTTGATATAAAGTAATTGATTTTTAATAAAATTACAAATATGACCATGAATACTTGTTTAGAGGCTAATGTTATTACCAAGGTTTTTTTGTAATTTGCTAGACTCTATCATTATGGTTGAAGTCTCATTGTCATTTTTCTTGTACAAAAGGAGTGAGCGACTGGCTTGTATGGAATATGGTGTGATCCAAGGTACAGAACTTGCAAACATTTGCTTAGGCACTATAATTTGCACACTGAGAGTGGCCTATGAGTGTAGAATCAAACTATAAAAGTTAGAGGCTTGCAAATTTTCCCAGGATTAGTACATTCAGCATTTAAAAGCAGTATTCCTTTCTAGCACATGATCTCAATAAAGGCACTTTTAACCTGTCCTTGTCACTGGTTAGGCTGATAAGTGTTCCAGCTGGGTGAAGTGAGGAGGTAATTTCATGCAGCTAAATAGACGCTAAAAGTACAGTCAGCATGAGTAGGGAATAATGTGTCACTCTTAATGGTGGGCAAACAGCAGTTGTTTACACAGAGCTTATGTTTGGCAAAGCATCTGAAAGGTCAAACATTTCTCCAAACTTTCTGTCCCCAGCAGCAGAGTTAAAATCGTTGACAGGACATCAAATTAATTAACTAATTGTACTGAGACTAAAACAGAATTCCAGAAAGTCACAGGAAAGGTGAAAAAAAGCTGTGAAAAACACTTTACATGAAAGTCGCCCAAAGGTCTCCGTTTTTCTCTTCACCAGTTCAGGTGTAGGAACAGCCATTGCGTTCTTGCACTATGCTTGTCTGCCATTAATTTGAATGATATATTTAAAATCACTGTTTTTCCTGACAAATCTTTCCACCAACCCTTTGCACTGCTACCTAAGAGTACAAGACAGCAGTCTGTCACTTGTTTCAAAAGCAATTAGCAGGCCTCCAGCATCACAGAGCTTTGGGGAAGGAGGTGAACCCTTGGTTAATTTAGACAGATTTACTTGGTATCAAGATATTAAAACAATGAATGGCAGCAATTAGTCATGACAACTTCCTTTTTTTTTTTTTTTGACCGGCAAACGGGGGATCTCGGGTGCCATGTGCCTCCTGAAATGTCCCTGTGGGTACGCTGTGTAAGATATGCTCACACAGCATAACAAATGACTATATGAAATCTGGTCCTCTGAAAAAAAATAGCCACTTTGAGAAGTTCCTCTCTTTGCTTTTTTACAACAAATTGAATATTCAGAAGGTCTTTAAATATAAATCGCTGGTTTCTAGAGTGGGTTTTTTTGGAGGAGGGGGCTGGGCTTTGTTTGTACTGTAATGAAAAAGACCAGTCAGCAGATGGCAATGTTGTACAGCTCTTTCCTCAAGTTACTGCCACATCAGCAAGGGAGGGAAACCTCTGATACTCCTTAAGTAGCCAGTGGGGAAAATGGAGTGGCCCCTCCAGGCCATTGGAGAGTTGGCCTCCATGCGTACTCTGGCTGAATGCTTGTGTAGGCTTACCGAGTTGCTATTACTATTTGTAACAGCAATTCAACATTAAAACCCCTCATTTGAAAGGGCAAGCCCATTATCATTTAAGAAGAGCAATCTAATTAAACTAGTGCATTTCCATATTCTTTTAAAAACATGATTTCATAATGCTACATAAGTACAATGTGTTCTTTCCCACACAGATTGCATTTTAAAAAAGATAAGTGGGTCTGATGTATTTGCTTTTGCTGGAATGTTGTGTGACAATTTAACTGATCTGTTACTGCCTTTCCAAGCTGAAATGATGAAAATCAACTCATCGAACACGTTTCTCCAAGGCTAAATAAAAGTAAGTTATTTCCTCAGAACCCACTGTGGTTTAGGCGTTATGCAAACATGAATTACCTTCATGAGGTCTAATCCCAAATCACTGGGAAGCTTCTCTTTTGGCTTCAGCATGTTCCAAATCAGACATGCTGTGCTATGCCAGCTAGAAAGTTGAAAGGTACTGGATATATTTCCATCTCCCTTTTTTTTTTTTAAAAAAAAAAACCAAACCTACTGTGGAGAGCTATTAGGGTATTTTGATCTAAATATGTAAATCAAGCCTGCAAAACCTCCCTGCTTCCAATTTCACTGAAGGCATTGGTATGAGGTAAAAGAGCCTGTGGTAGATAACCCTAATAACAAAAAAAAAACCAAANTGAAAAGGTCCTGGTATATTTTTCATCCCCCTTTTTTTTTTTAAAAAAAAAACCACCAAACCTACTGTGGAGAGCTATTAGGGTATTTTGATCTAAATATGTAAATCAAGCCTGCAAAACCTCCCTGCTTCCAATTTCACTGAAGGCATTGGTATGAGGTAAAAGAGCCTGTGGTAGATAACCCTAATAACAAAAAAAAAACCAAACCCATGGAATAGCTCAGCAAGAACAACTTGGATATACTTCTGTAAAATACAGGGACTAGCAGATGTCTTGAAAGAAGACAAGTAATAGTTGAATAAAACAGTCTTTGGTTCAGACGATACACTGCTGCACGCTCCGAGTCTGAAGCTCTGCGTTAGTAGCCAACAGAGCATCATTTCAGATGTTAGTGAAATGTGAAGTACGAAGCATTTTGCATTCAAAACAGAGTTTTGTCTAGCAGCTCAATCTAAAGGCCGGAAATGGACGTATATGAGGAAAGACAAAACCAAGTAATTTGTACCAAAGTAATTGGTTTAGCAAAAGCAGTGCTATGAATACTCTCCCTCGTTTACTCTGTAAGACCCGGTTTTACTGTCTGTTGGGTTTCCCTCAGGGTACAAGAACTGGCAAGAAGTGAGGCTCTATGTCAGCCTCAAAGACGTGTGTAACTTGAGATGTAGTGCTAAATTAAAACTCCTGTCACACAGGAACTACTTGCTATAATTTATGTCAAGGTTAATGGAGTAAAAAGTATTGGAGTATTTTAAATGCTGATCAGACATGTTGCCAATTAATATCACTGCGGATTTTTTCTTATGTACTGAAGGATATTTCAATGTTTCTCAAAATTTATGCCTTTTTTATGGGAAGTCGAAGGAAATATCACAGAAATTTTAGATAAGCTGCGAAGCCCTCAGGAAAACCAAAGGTGAGTCTGAAATGTTCACCTATCTGTGTCAGTGTGGTTGCACAGAAAGTGTTAAAGTGATGGAAATGCCTGCTGTAACAATATGCTAGGCCACAGTGAGACAGATTAGTTATTAATAGCAGCTGCATACAAGCACTGGTAGAGCACACACAGTCGGTCGCAGCTGGGAGTCATAATCAGATATTATAGATTTGACTTCAATATGGCCCAGAGTGTTAAATAAGAATAATTAACGATGGGAATTATGCATAGTGTTTGATTAACAACTCTGATTACTTCAGTTGTCTATTTAGGTATAGAACAGACACATTATGGTGCTTATTAAAGCCTTGTATGTTTTCTGACAGTGTCCTGCTGATGTTTTTTCAGACCTGACATGGAGGAGTTCATTCCTTTGTCTGTTCTGACTTTGCTTTCTAGTGCCAGCTTTGCAGCTTTGGTAACTTCTTTGTGAAATGGAAATTTTTTATGTTAGGAACTCACTTGAGATTCCTAGACTTGTTTCTGGGGTTTGTTTTTGGTTTCTTTTTTGAAAAGGGGTAGGTTATGGGGTCACCTCAAGCATTTGAGGTAGCATGTTTTAAGAAGTTAAAGCATGCAGCTTTGGTTATTGATACTGCCTGTCAGAAGTAAATATTGAATATATTTGTTGCTGTGGTGCTTTCAGTATTTAGATTTAGTGCAAAACCATTTATACTTGCTATGTTTTTAATATTCCAAGGACTCAGGTGAAGAGCCATCCAAGCTGAAACAGCGTGGAAGAGAGTCTGCCTCTACTATAATTTAGCCACTGCTAATGCCATGACACACACATACTCAGATTAGTATGGGTTTCAACATGTGTGGCACACCTTCAGGTTGGTTGCAGGTTTGCAGTGCTGCTCACAGGTTTGCTTTTCATACAGTTTTGCAAAAGCCAAGCAATGGCCAGCTGTAACTTGGGCTCCATACGAGTTGAAAAATACATCTATAAAATGGCTGAAAAGTCTAGTTTATTGTCAGAACAGAAAGTAGCTTCATTCATGTGCCCTGCTACTGTCCACAGGCATTTTTGTACCTATATTTTATCGGTATAAGAAATTGCTGCACCCAGGCAAATCATGTAGTGGCAGTCTGTGATCAGTTTAATTCCTTAGTCTGCTGCATGGCCAATTTGTTACCTTATATCTGCATGTATAATGCAAATGATTTAACCTATCAGCTGGAGGTGGGCATAGCAGGTTAGTAAAAGGCCTGAGCAACATGCAGACAGGCTCACTGACCTTAGTGCGTTTGAGGTGAGCTTTTTGGGTTTCAAACATTAGGCAGGTATTATGGAGTTGTCTCCTGTTATAACGCTACAGTGAGTGGTTTCTCAAATTTAGATGGCAAGTGGTGTTTTGTGCCATAGGGTCCTGAACAGGCACTGCAGGTTTCTCTTGTGTTTGTCTGTGGGCTATACACATTCATGCACGGTTATGATATTTTTGGTAGATTTTCATTTTATTGCAAACCTTTGGTTTTAAAGGGGATATGTTTTATTTGCTGACACAGGCAGAAATTTTCTACTTTTGTATTGTATTAGAAAAGTTAAAAAAAATTCTCAAAGAAGATTTGAATCTTCATAAAGTAGAATCCAGAACTCAGATCTTGCAAGATACGAAGATTTTCAATGAACTTTTACTTTAAAACAGAAAAAAAAGATGAAATCTAGGAGTCAATGTAATCTTGCAATGCAGGATAAGCTTTGGTTAATGTACGGTTTCTGGCTTTGATAAAATTGCTGAGATTTTTCAACATCAGATTTCACAAGATGGTATATACAGTTAGCATAGACTTTTGTTGTTGGAGAATGACAGTGCGAATAGCTCTCAACTCAGGAGCTACTTCTGAATGATCTAAGACCACTAATATATGATAATTTAATGAACATGGAACGTAACCCGCTTTATGGTATGAAGTTTACTGTATATTATGTTGTTAAAATTTCCTGGATGGATGCATTCATTAAGCTTAATGAGGGGAAGGGGAGGAATTGGAAGAGCACAACAGTAAAGCAAAGCATGAAATCTAAATAAACACTCTCCCCACAAACAGAACAGAGAGCACTTACTAGACAATGGCATATATCTGGCCTCCTGCTTAAATTTGCAAGACTAGCTTTGCCAGAGCTGTGTGCTAGTAAATCTGGAAGTTTATGGGCAATTACAAAATTGCATGCAAAATTACATGAATGTGCATTGGTTACTGATAGCTATGTTCCCTTCAGGAACTGAACCTAAGTCCAGATAACAGGTGGTAAGAATGACATGAAGGACCTGTATGAATAGGAGAGGCCTTTGATTGTTCCCTTCAAAAAGGTATTGATGGGTCATGGTCTAAGAATATGTATAACAGGAAAGGTGCACACAGATGATAAGACATGATCACACCTGAATCTGCTTAGAAATTACAGAACTGTGCATGATCTTACTTTCCAGTGTTTGTTTGATTTTGAAATGAGATCTGCATGACCTGCAGGTCAGGTATAGAATTTACTAGATAAAAGTCAATGTCATTTGACAGACCAAACTTGGAAGAAAACATAGTTCTGTCTGAGAGGACAACAGGATGTATTTTGTGAAAAGTTAAAATTTGGGAACGTTATCAACATGGAATAATTGGTCAGCCAAAAAGCTATTAGAAATAAAACATCAAGGTAATTAGTAGAAGATATAGTTGAATACAAGGTTAATTAGACTCATTTGTATGATGTTAATTATTAAAAGTAATCAGCCCTGGGATACTTACAGAAGTGCTCTCACTAGATGTTTTAAAAAATGTAACAGAAAGACTCTTACACTTTGCTTCCAGCAGAGCTTATGCACAGACCTTTTAAAGATGCAGAGTCTTGGGATATTTGCATAATAAGATGCTTTATAAAACGAATGTCCAAAGTTCTATCCCTCTTTCCCACTGTTATGAATTATATTTCTAGAGCTGACATTATTGTCTTTCTCCAGGACCGATCAGGGAGATTGAAACATTAACAGTAGCATGAGATTTCTGAATCAAAGCATATCTTGAGGCATAATTAAAGGAGGGCATCTAATTATCTGAAGTCAAAACTGTATCATCCTTTGCCCTTAATGCACATAACTTTGATGACATTTAATTAGAGGCAAAGCATGGATTAATACTTATTTAATATCTACAGTAGAAGCCTCCCTCAGGTGCTAAGAGATTGTCCAGTGAATTGGGGCAAATATCTAGCCTGTGTCTACAGCTAAATAAATAATTTACGGCAAACAATTTACTTGGCCAAGTTTCTACTGTTTCTGCAGTAAGAATGTGATTTCTTCAGGCTTAGCGGCTATCTGATTAAAAACTTTCTATTTTTAATGCTCATTTGAGAAATTAAGAATATTCAAAATGGAATACACTATCGTTTAGCTGTAGATGGATTAATTAAGTCATATAGTTTAATTTTTTTCCTGGTTAGATGATTGTATCCACAGGTCTAGTGGAGGTAGTGAAATTCCTGTTGGACTTAGCTTTCCATTCTCAGTGACATTGGATAACTGTCTCAGGACTTTGTAGAAGATGGCTAGAAAACAAAATGTGCTGAAATGTGTTCTTTTTAATGTGAGTAAATATTTACGAGGAATACCCCCCATCCCCCATATTTATTGTCAGGTCTTAACAGCTCTTTCAGATCTGTGCCTCAGTCATTGTAGGAGAGGAAGGCGGCAGGAAAGCAAGCTATGCCATGGAAACAATGACGTTCTCACTCAGCATTATAAAACCTTATGGACCAGTGCCATGGATATAAACCATTTTTACTTTCAGTGCATAATACCAGATCTAGAAAAGGTCTCTCTCTTGGTCTCTGTTCTTTAGAAAGGTGTAGAGGGGAACAGCATATCTGTACATTATAGAGCTGCTGCTGCATCCAGTTGAGAACAGGCAGATGGACGGTAGCTTTTTGTCTAGATCCATTCCAACAATTTTCAGTCATCTAGCAAGATGTTAGGGAGAATGATTAATCTTCTGGAATCTCTCTATAAGCAACCTCAAGTGCCTGAAGTTAGATGCGTTGGTCTTAGTTCCATGGTTCATAATGGGAAGACTCCCCAGAACTGCCTGTGTTTGCACTGGGGTATTGGCTGTCACTGACTTAAATCTCAGTCTCTGATCAGTGATTGTGTTGGTTGTATGCTATGCTTTTTTTAGGG
>VZTU01020580.1:4578-25851 GCA_013400835.1 Zapornia atra | reverse complement strand
GCAGCAGACCTCCCCATGTAATGGGCCCAGCCTACAGACAGGGCCCTCAGTTCCCTCCAGAAGGGAGTCTCCTAAGACAATGACCCATCTTTTCTTCTTAAGAGGCTGTTTTGATGGTCTGCTTAGGGGGTCTTGTCCTAGGAAACGCTACCTCAGGTACAGTTATCCACCAGCCATCCCATCTGGCTGGTCACCTTCCAGTAGGGCCTCATATCTCTTACTCAGGGAAACCTGGGGAGGAAGGACAGGCATGGAAGGCACTCTCCAACTGCCCTTGCCATGTACTTGCTTCCATTCATCCCTTAAATTTAGGCTATCCTGCCTGGGACAGGGTATAGGGTCACTTTGATGCTGGATGCTACCTACTAGGTGCTCACATTTCCATTGCTGGGAAAACAGAGCCTGGCTCCACTGGTCTATCTCCTTCTCAGCCTCCCTAATGCTTGTGAGTCTTTCTAGTTTGTCTTTGAGCACATCCGCCTCATCTTGCAGGTGTGCAGCTCGGCTGAGGAGAAATCCACCTAGGATCATACTGAGATCTTTGTCCTACGCTAACAGTTTAATAATTCAGAGAAGAAATTTCAAGAATTAAAACTTTTCCACATAAGACCATTGGGTAGATCACAGAAAATTTAAAAAAAAAAAAAAATCTATCTAGTTTTTTTGGTGGGAGTTTGTTTGTTAATTGCAAAACCTCAAACCAACAAGTGATTGCTTTTTCAAACCTCCCTGCCACAACTTACATCCCAAATTATATCTTAAGTATGTTTCATGAGAACTTAAGGCAGCTGAACAGAGCCAATGTTTTAACATCAGCTTTTCATTTCAACTTCTGGCTACCAGTTTTTAAGTGTTCAGTGTACACTGTAAGCAACAGCAGCTCTCTGTCTGTATCAGTGCACACAAAACTGGAGCTCCCGCAAGATGAGAAGCCAACTGGTCAACATGACAAGGGTGTCGTGTCTGCTTTTCTCTCTCCAGGAGCAACTCCAAGGTTGCTCAAGAAAGTCGTAAGAGTCATAATGCTTATGGCAGCCCCTACCCCTGTTCCAACATTACACTTCACAGCTACAAATTAATTCCTGCTTTTGAAAAGTTACCAGAACTAAAAGCTTTAAGCATTCTTATCATCTACAGGCCTAGATAATAAGCCAGACACCACTGTTAGAGGTGTAGTCAAAGACTTTCACTTCTACATCCAGGAGCAAGCTTGTAATTGGAGCTAATGAAAGATTTCAAAATACAGCATAGACCTTTAGACAGGTTACCAGCCAGTCCAAGTAACACTCCAATGCTATCTGTCCATCTGTAAGAAACAGAGGGGTTTTATCTCCCTTTAATGCTATGGAGAACCTTTAATACGAGGCATCTTTGCTGTAGATTAGTTAATAGTACTCACAGGATGGAGATCAATATGCCTCCTCTACGAGGGAAAAACTGATACATATTAATGCATAGTGTTTATATAATTATACTGTTGTGCTAAAAACTGAACCTCATCAGGACAGTTTTATTTATGTTAAGAATAATTAACACCTGCTATGAGGAAAAAAAAATCAGGTTCCCCCTTGCCAATTAGTGAAAAACACTTCCCATTGAAACAATTTAGAAACTTATTTAGGCTCTGTTCCCACCTCTGTACTTGCTGACTGTTTCTTCTGTTCCTTCCTATAGCGAACTTCTGCTACTGTTTATTTTTACCTGAAGGATGTTGCTCCGTTCTCTTTTATTTTAGCTTTCTGAACTGGAGATGCTTGAAGTGACAGAATTTTATTTCCTGGCAGGGTGATTTGTTTCAGAATGGAACCTAAAAAAAAACCAAATCACACACCACAGTAGAAAGCAAAATGCTAAGACAACTGTTTTATCAGTTTGTAATTCTAGCAAAGGCTACTATGTACTCAGGAACAACTGATTAGGTCCATCTGAAAACTAAATACTCCAGAGTCTTACATTCTGCAAGTTCTGTATGGCCAAAACCCTACATTCTCTCAGCAAACATCCTCCCCTGTCCTGACTAGTGAAAGGTTTTAGGGAAAACTGCAAGGAGCTTGCTTGCATTATTTTAACAAATACAGATGTTTGACTGACATGGTTTTAACAGGTGCCAGAAGTAGACATGGCACTGAGTTTTTCAGCAGAACTCCAAGAGACAGTAAAGATGTTCAACTTACCACACGGAGCTGGTAGCTTCTGAGAGACAAATACCTTCTTACAAACCTACCAAGAGCCCACACTTATTTCTATACCTCAGCAGTGGAGTCCCTTCTCCATTAAAGATGTTCCCCCTTACCTGCAGGTAGCTGGTTAGTCTGCACAAGTGTATTCAGTGGCATCCTTTTCTCAGCAGATGTCTGCAGGGTCAGCGTCGAGGGCTGGGGGAGTGTGGATATTTGCTTTACAACAGTTCCTGATGGTTGTTGGACTACCTGAAAGTGCAATATCCAGTATCAAGAGTGAGAAGAGCTAAACATACAGAGAAGTAAATAGTATCAACATGTCCATTCAGCCAGAAGTGCTCCTGGGCATGCATGCGTGTCCAGCTTTCAGTTTAAAGCAAGCAGCATGCTCAGAGAAAAAAAAAAAGAAAAAAAGAAAAAAACCCACTTTTTTTTAAATACTTCATGACAAGAAATTTTAACAACCTGTGGTGCTGAGCTTTAAGCTCCAGCTTATTCAGTGAGCCCTAACAGACTCTTCACCCCTACTCTCTATTGGTAACCATATTAGATGAGTTTCACTGAGTATTACACAATCAATTACACTAAGAGGCTTTACACTCCATAAGTCTTGCTTAACAGACTAACAATTGAATAATGAGTCTGCCTGCCAACCAGTTCAGAAGGGCAGGCATCACATACACAGAGTTAAAAAGAGAAAATACTAAAGCAAACAGAAGGGTTGCATGAAATCCTTTTCCTGTCAAGAAATAAGAGCACACCCTAGAAAGTTACTAAGGCATCTTTGGAGCTACAACATCAATTGTAAATTGAGATGCTGAGTTTCAAAACGTTAAGCAAAAGTACACTGAAAACATCAGTTTCCAGGAACCCGAAGTACCAACACCTACTGTGAGCAGAGCCTCCACACAACAACATCAGTACACTGCTGAAGTGCACAAAGGAAGGGGGTTGATAAGTTTTGTTTAAAGAGGCTCTCGAAAGAAACAAAACCAAACAGCAGGATGTCATCACAACACAGACCTACAGGCACAGCCCATAAATACAAAGTCTTCCTCTTCAGGGGCAGCTATTAAAATGCAAGAAAGCAATAAAGTTGCAGCATCCCTAAAAGGCTCATTTCTAAGTCTCCTAGCTAGCAGAACATGGGCTGCAGCTTTTGATACATCCTTTGGAAAAGTTTTTGATTACGGTAGTAGTAAGAACCTTGTGCTTCGTTAAAAGAACATGATTATCAACATCTCAACATTGAATCCTACATTTTTAGCAGCAAAGGGTAATATAGAGGCATTTTCAGGGTAAAGGAACCACTGTTTCTCTTCTGCATCTTTTATCCTAACTTATGAAAGTCTAGAGTGTTTGTACAGTAACACTGCACAAGTTTAATTAAATAAAAAATTGGCACGTACCATACCTCGGAAATTAGGCTGTCTCCTTCTGCCATCCTTCAGATTTATCAGTAAACATCAGTGTAAGCATCACACATTCACATAAGGAGGTAATTTGCAAATAGCTAAGATACACCCCCACCCACTCCCATATTAATCTGCGGATAGCATCACGGTTTGGCATAGCAGCAGTACCACAGAACAACTGAGCTGAAGGTGGTGATTGAAAACCAGACTATGAATAGGCAGTTCTTGAAAAGAAACATAAGATCCCCATCTCCCAACTTTTTATGCAGAGGAAAGAACCACAGAGGTACAGAGATGCACTGTGGACAGAGCCAGGAATCACCCACGCAGCACTGCCCCATGAACTGGTAAGCAGGCTAATACATGATTTGCTTCTATGCATTTTTATGAGAACAGAATTTCATCTTTCTGAAAGATGGAGCTTTTATATGCAAGAAGTTGAAAATCATGTTAACAGCATCATTTATATGTTCAGACAAACACTGAACCGCTGACCAGCTCAGGTAAAGCACACACAGGCTCTACCAGCACCCACACTGCTGCCGCACCCGGAGATCGTCCCTGCCACCAGCAGGAACAACGCTTCATCTTCAGCATGGAAATCATGGCAACAGCCCAGGAGGAAACCTGGGCTGTTTCAGACCTGTCCAAGATGAAGGTGCAGCAGACAAAAAGAATAGAGACAGCCATGTTAAATCAATAGCCTAGGTGAAGACTGGGAAGTCAAGTAACTGAGGAGACTAGATCAACAAGAGATCAGAAAGATTACTTTGTGTTTGCTATTCCAGCTGCTAGCCTAGCATAAGGGAGAAGTCATTGGGACTTCCAACAGAGCAAGGCAACAATCCCAGAAATCTCAACACAGATCTAATGCCAGGTAAAAGTATTTAAAAAATAGGTATCATCTGTAAGAAGGTTATAGCAGCAAGAAGTAAGAAAGAACAGGGACTGTTCCTTAGAGCCCTGTTGAGTAAGTTGACAGGTATCAAAGTTAAAAAAAGTGCAACGTAACATCTAGTTGACAGCATAGGGACAGCTGCCAGAGAGAGACTTTGATTAGCCTCTCTTCAGCCTGGTTTGCATTCAGAAAGCCAAGTCTGGAGATCAGCAGAGAGATGGAAAGGTATCATCACAGAGTACTACATCATGAAGGAAGCCTCAGCAGCTGAATGCAAAAGCATACATCCAGGACAAAAAGCTCTTGAAAAATAGCAGAGGAGACTCTCTGCTGAAGCAACCTCAGCTCTAAAGGGACTCGATACTAACAACAACTCATTAAGAACAAGCAGTTGGAACAGCACAAGCACTTCACTCCTTGCTTCATCCACTAGCAATGTCCAGGGAGCACATCTCGCTGGTAATTGCAGGGACTGCACCATAAAACTCTTGCTCTTTATGCTTAACATGAAGTCATAGTCTCACAACAGCCTTCTGCCTTTGGAAACAGGCTGGTAATGAGACAAAGCAACACTACAGGAACACAGCTTTCATTCCAAGATGAAACATCTGTGCATGCCAGTGCTGTTAAATGAGGCTGTGTTAAGAAAGTCACTGGGAGGGACAGAATCACAGAACATTAAGAGTTGGAAGGGACCTTGAAAGATCATCTAGTCCAACCTCCTGCCAGAGCAGGATCACCTAGACCAAATTGCACAGGAACACATCCAGGCCGGTTTTGAATGTCTCCAGAAAAGGACACTCAACAACCTCTCTGGGCAGCCTGTACCAGTGCTGTCACCCTCACTGTGAAAAAGCTCCTCTTTACACTCACATGGAACTTCCTATGCTCCAGTTTGCACCCGTTGCCCCTTGTCCTATCTCTGGCCATCACTGAGAAGAGACTGGGTCTGTCCTCCTGACTCTCATCCTTTATATATTTATAAACATTAATAAGGTCACCCCTCAGTCTCCTCTTCTCCAGGCTAAAGACACCCAGCTCCCTCAGCCTCTCCTCATAAGGAAGATGTTCCACTCCCTTAATCACCTTGGTGGCACTTAGCTGGACTCTTCCAAATTCTATGTCCTTCTTGAACTGAGGGGCCCAGAACTGGACACACTATTCCAAGTGTGGTCTCACCAGGGCAGAGTAGAGGGGGAGAAGGACCTCTCTTGATCCACTAAGGACCCCCCTTCTAATACCCGTTAGGATGCCATTGGCCTTAGCCAGGAGGGCACATTGGTGGCTCATGGTCACCCTGCTGTTCACCAAGACCCCCCAGGACCCTCTCACCTATGCTGCTCTCCAACAGGCCAGTCCCCAACCTAGACTGGTACCTGGGGTTGTTCTTCCCCAGATGCAAGACCCTACTCTTGCTCTTGCTAGATCTCATTAAACTTCTCCCCACCCAGCTCTCCAGCCTGTCCAGATCTCGCTGAACAGCAGCGCAGCCCTGTGGTGTGTCAGGCACCCCTCCCAGTTTTGTGTCATCAGTAACCTGCTGACTGTACACTCTATCCCCTCATCCAGGTCATCAATGAATATACTGAATAATACAGGTCCCAGTACCGACGCCTGAAGGACTCCACTAGATACAGGCCTCCAGCTACACTCTGTCCCACTGATCAAAACTCGCTGGTGCCCTGTTTGTGCAACTCTCACAGCACAGGCATGCAATCATCCCCAACAGCATCCCTGAAGAAGGGGTCCCTCAATGTCTACCATACAAACCCAAAGTTTCACTACTCATGTCACAGAAAAGACAGAAAACATGCTGCATCACTCTGGTCATGATTTTATATTAAAATACTGCAGTGCTGCCTTCTTAAGCAGCACCATTGTTACACTGGAGCTGGCACATGAAACTTCACTTTAACATTCCTAAACACAAGAGACCTAAATTAGAAATGGGCATGCAGAGGGAGAGTATGGCGTCAGACAACCCTGTGGGCTGGAAAGGGAAAGACATTGCTGGCAGCATTATATAGACAGATTTGCACAGCTGGCATGTGTTTTCTTTCAGCTGGCAGCAGGACCCTTCTGTTTAGGGAGGGGAAGTCCAGATTTGTTTTCTGGTGGGAGGAACACAGACCCTCTGTTCTTCCAAGGAACTGCACCAGGGAAGCCCTAGAATATGCAGCTGCTTCCACGACCTGTGCTTTCCACGCTGATATGTGTGTGAACAAACACCAAACTCCTGATACAGCTAAGCTGCAAGCAGTCCACTCAGCCCTTCAAACACAAAGCCAAAATTAACCAAGTATTCTGAAGAGCAAGTATTCCAATCACTGTGCTTGGGATCTACCCAGATGAGGATAAACACCACCCCCCCCAAAAAGAGCTGAAAAGGCAGAAGTAATTTCTTGAGTTCACCAACATCACATTCAAGAAGTGTTTCTACTCCCCAGTGTAGAGTTGAGCTTCCTCATCTATTCATACAGATGGTCAACCTTTCCCTTGGATTACATGGCTTGCTGTGTAGCCAACAAACTGCTCTCCAGCCTTTGTACAACCTAAGCAGCCCTCATTTTTTTCTGGCTGAAATTTTGAATATAGTCCTCAAAGACAGTAAGGGTATCAACTCCTTTTCCAATTTGGCTTTAGCTACTACCATCCAAGACTGTTAGTGCATATGCTTGATAACTGTTTTTAAAACAAGACCACTCCTGAAAGGATCTCCCACCCCTTCTCCATATAGTTGAGTGCTAAGCAAATCTTAAAAGGTGAAAAGAAGAGCTGGTAGCATAAGTTCTTTAGTTTGAATGCAGGATTATTGCATGGTATCCACCTTATGCACTTTGAAAGGAAGAAAATTTTTAAAATCTAACATTTTATGGGTCTGGAAACTTAAAACAAGTATACAGATTAAACAATGGAAATTCACACACTAGTTCCCCTACTATACCCGTGGAAAGTAAATCTAGCTTCATAGGAAGGCTAATGTTTTACCCTCTTTTTAAGGGGCAAATCTTTACAAGGAAGCCCTATCCAAGAACCAAATTCTTTATCTGCCAAAGGAAGATTATTCTCTTCTCTCCCAAATACTCAAAAACATTATTTGCAGGTAAACTAGTCAGCATACTACTCAGTATCTGAAATACCCGTAACCCAAATCTAATGTATTTCACAACCTTGCTCTTTTGGGTGTGCCTGTGATCCACAGTATGTTGGTATTTAACATTAGCAAGTAGTTAACCTGTGCCAAGAAAAAAACGTTAACACATTGCTATTAAGGGTATTGTTTTACTAAGACTTCTATTCCTCCTGGAATTTGGTAGCTAATGAGGCCTGATAGAAAAAAAAGCCCACTTTTGGATGACTTCATAATTAACTGTCTTCATAAATTTGGAGGTCAGAACTCCTCTCTGAAAAGCTCCCTGAGCTAGTCTGTACATTTCAGTTAAGCCATCCCTAAACATCACCAGGCCACCTGTGCCTGCAAAGTATCCAGAGCTAAGAGCTACCAAGGCTGAGGAGAAAGTGGACTCCCTGATGGCTAGTGGAGGCACAGCCCTAACGGGTGTACATATTAACATAAGCATCCCATCAACAATTTCTGTTTCTGGCACGTGTGTTTCCTGCCTTTTCTTTTTGATGCAAACCTAGCCTGGCTGCACACACATCAGAGGTCAGACCTCATGCTCCCTCTTGTCTCAAGCTAGAAGTTCAGTTTGGTGGAACATTGGTTGGGATGTCTTGCAAGGGACCAAGGTTACAGTTTGGCTTTAGAATAATTTTTCCAGCACAGGCTCAATATCCCCTGACAAACTAACTAATAAACTCATGACAAACTGGCTTCACATATTATAAAAGAGCTAGGATCCAAACTGGTATCCTCTTTACAAAAGATTAAGAGCCAAAGTAAAGAAGCCTGGTTGTAGGGAAGCAGAGAAGTTAATCTTACCAACTGTTTCACTTTAACCACCTGCTGAGCACCTACTGACTGTGCAACAATGGAGTTTGGCTGTGAGATTTTAATACTGATTGGGGTTCCAATGACCGGTTTCAGAGGCTGGAGAGGGGTTGTCGCTGAAGATGCCAGTGTAGAGATCAGCAGTGGCTTTGCAGGTCGGAGAGGGGACGTTGCTACTGCCGAGGTGAAGACTGGCTTGACAGTTTGGATAGCAGCCAGCCCTGATGTTGCTGTGGTGGTGCTGAGGCCTGAAGCTGCAGGCCGAAGGGACGCTGTGGTGGTGCTGAGGCCCGAAGCTGCAGGCCGAAGGGACGCTGTCACCACTGCAGAGCCAGGAGCAGGCTTCACGGTCTGCACAGACGCTGTCACCGGCGTGCTGACAAGGACGGGTTTTGTGACCAGAGAGGCTGTGACCGTCACAGAGGCAGACTCTGGCTTTATAACTGGAAGAGAAGTTGTTGCTACAGCTGAGGTTGCCACTGCTACTGAAGGAGCTGGTGCTGCAGAGGTACAAGTTGAAACAGCTTCCTGGGTTGGGGCTGGCTGCTGCATACACTGCTGGATAAAGCTCTGAGCATTGGGCATTAGCTGCCGTAAGGCAAGCATGCTTTTCTAGAAGAAAACAACAACAATCACTTGATGTAACATCAGCAAAGTATTCCACTGATACTGATACGTTAGCAACCCAATCTTCTTCCTCATCTTCCAGTCTAATTTTTCAAATTGCTTATTCCAAACATGTTTTGCTAGAAATCAGGGACCCGTAAACTGATGACAATACTGCTCAGTGAAGATGACAGTAATCACCAACACAGGCTGAGCAAAGGTCAACAGTCACCACAGCTTCACTGCACATAGCAAATCCCATTTAGAGGGAAAATTCACCCACAGCCTCATTCTTTTCTTTAGATTTTTCAATTTGAAATTTATGTTCTAGGAAAAGACCATTTTAACCATTTTACCACCTCAAAAATTTTGGGTGTTTTTTTTGCAAAAGCCCCAGCTGTATTTTAGCAGCTGCATGTATTCCACAGAGCCTGTCTGACAGAGAACTACAAATTATCCAACAGTCAGAAACAAGCCCAGAAGACCCGAGCGCTTCCAAACCAATACAGCTGTATCTACACTAGGGGGGGATACCACTTTAATAATGCCTGCATAGCTGCAGCAGCACAACTTCAGCCAGATAGGTCCCTGCAACAAGAGGACATGAGTGAAGGTATCTCATTTTTACTAGAGCTATGTTTGAGAAGGTTAATGGACAGAATAATCTTCAAGTCCTCCACAGATTTTTCTCCTTCACTATTTACAATCTGTTATGGCTCAGAACCAGGGGAAATCAGTTCTACAGCAACCTGTATTTTCTTACAATACCTTTTTTCCCTCCCTCTGAAGCAACACAATGCTTGTTGCTCTGGGCTCGACGCAAAAGGAACATGTTGTCTCTCATGTTAATATACAGAGTGAACACATTGTTTGGACACCTAGATCATGTGCAGCACACCTCTCTTTAATGTTCACTTTTCTTTTTAAAGGCTTCTCAGTTTTCCTCATGCTCCCGATGCCATTTATTTACCAAAAGCATCCAGCACAGATTTAAAAAAATCAAGCAGGCTTTACAGCCAGAGTCACTGTACTTTTCCACCTATTGGAACAGACAAAACCCAAAACATATCTAACAACTTCAATCAAAAACCTGCAGCTCAAAAACAAAAGACAACTCCAGAGCCCTCCCTAAAATTCCACTTCATCAGCCAAAAGACAATGGCAGTAACCTGTCTCACATTACTTCCCAGACTCAAGCTGCAAGTTTGTGGGGAAAACACAAAGCCACCCATGATCCATGTAGCACCTTAGGACAGTGCTCCTGAAGTCACCTTCCATTTGGTGCTCGGCCCATCCTGTTGCAGCTGCCCAGCACTGCACACCATTTAAGTTTGGTCTGTATCAACTGCACATCCTTCATGTACCTCAAGTAAAAAGAAAGCAACCAGGGTGCAAGATGTTTTAAAAGATGGTAATGCTATAGTCTGCTAACAATGCTTAGCCATTCTGACACTCAGAAGTTTTCAAGTCATAGCATTTAATTGCTCATACTGAGTACAGAGAGAGCACCTTGTCAAGGATTACAGATACTGCACAAACCAGAAAAGCCTGGAGGAGTCCAGTACCTGGCAGAACACCACAGGAGAAGCATGCAATGCTTCTGCCGAGATGGTTTGGGGTCTGACCCACACTGATGAACCAAACTTAACTCCTGTGGAACCCCCTCAAGCTCTGTGCACCACACCTCACAGCTCTCCACTGCAGGATGGCTCCTTAACTCAGGCTGAATGCCTCCACAAGTGCATGAAAACAGCACAGTGCCTGAGCTAATAATCCCTTGGGGGACCCAAACAGGTAGAACAGCTAGCAAGTGCTGTGAAACCACCTCTTGGCTCAGCTCAACTCCTCTGCATGAACTAGTCCAGGGATTGCTAGCCCCAGATGAGGACCAGCTGTGCCAGACTTAGGCTGAGTCTACATGGAGCTACTGAGGTAGCCTCACGTGGCCAGCCACCTCCAGTAAAGCTCATCAGCCAGGGTCCCTGCAGAAGGCAGCCATGCTACTTCTGAAGCCAGACCTCCCCAGCAGTTAGTAGAGCCCCACTGAGACTCCATGCAGCTCACTGAAAACCTCTGCCACTCACATTGACCCTACACTCGAAGCCTGGTCCTTCTGCAGCCAAGGATGCAGGAAGGCACATACTCTGCACTTTTATTTTACCACTCTTTATTTTTAAGCGTTTTCATGGGCTTTTAAGAAACCCTAGGGAATTAAACAGAGAAGATAAGTGACCAATGTGAAAATTTTAGTCTTTTCTGCAGGGCTTTATATATTCTTCTACACTCATGCATACTTTCTAGAAAGCATTTAAAGGCTGCCACTGCCACAAAAATACTCATCTCACACTTTAAAAGATTAAGATCAGCCATCTAAAGTAATATCAACATTATCACATGCATTGTTATGTGCTGTCAAATACTGAAGACAACAAACTGCAGAAAATTTATATCCTAGCTTTTGCACTCACCTGTTCTTCCTCAATTACTCAACTATCCCTGTAATGAATGGCAAGGAAAAGTACAGATCTATCAAGCCTAAGAATACCATGTGCATTGCAAGTAAAAGTTTTCCATGTTTTCACTAAAACTGAATGCTTGCTATACAGTTTGTTCATTTTTTTTTATTGTTAATGAATTCCATTCCACTATACAATTTAAAAATGTTAAGAACTCCTTTTTTATTATCATTATTTAAATGATTATTTGCTTGAATGGAGGTAGAGTTATCCTGAGTTACTCTTCCTAAATTGCAGTAGTCCTGTCAGATTTTCTAGAAAAAGAGATTTGGTTTTCTCTACTTCTAGTCAAACACAAACCAGCAGAAAGATGAATATCAGCTTTACATCTATTCTTTGAACTTAAATACTGCACAAGCTGTACACGGCCTCCATTGTCAGACTCCTGTATTAAAATTTAGTATGATTACATTTTTCATGGGAAAATAAAACACCTTCTTAGTATAGCTGCTCTACTCTAAGAAGCACCAGCTTCCAAAACATTAAGTCTCTACTAATGACTAGAGGGTAATTACTCTGCAGTTTAAGAACACAGCAGAAGTTACTCCTTGGAAATCCTCCCTCTACCCCAAAAAATTGTCTTGAAGAGCAAGAGTCACACTGTTTCCTCAAATGACACAGGCAAACACCTGTTTGAATGCTCTGACTTTTCCCTTTCCTTTTCTGATCACCCTTCCTCCCCTCATTAAATACTACAAGACCCACCATCACTTACCTTGAGAAAAGGAACTAAATACGGCTGTGGAGACGACTTGAGCTCTATGTATAGCTTTCTTGTAAATTCTTCTGGTTCAATTTTGGCTTCCTAAGAGGAAGGTATAATTACAATGGTAAGTTATAACTATTAATCTATGACATTTTTTCCCCAGGTGTATCAAAAATTCATGGAGATTTACATTATTGTGGAATCATTCATTGTCAATACTCTTTCCCCCTCTGATTTTTAAACAAGAAGTTGTTGGATAGAACAAGCCTGTAATTTAGAGCCAGTATTAACAAACTGAATTATTTTCTTAAAACTCTAGGCAAGTCACACACTTAAGGATACTTGTCCGAACACCTCACTGAAGTGAACTGATAGAAAGGAGTTTGTAAGTAACACCGAGTCCCTCATTGTTATGCAGAAATACTTTAAATCCACCTGTACTCTCTTCTGTAAAGGTAGTTTATCTGCAGAAAGATCAAATTAAAGAGCCCAGACACAAAAGACAACTCAGTCGCTTTTGTGAAGACAGTTCTTGGAGAATGCAGGCATAGAATAGTAAAGCAGACCACTTAACATCACCTCACAAAAGCAGCAGAAACTGAAAATCAGAACTTCTGCATACAACTACACCTCCGGCTTGAAGGTTTCTTAAAGCTTCCCACTCTACGCCAACACAAGCACCCGACTCAAGGGTTTGGGAGGGTTTAGGAGGCTGCAGCAGGCTTCTGAGACCCCGCACTCACTACTTCAGTGCCACCAGGACAGGGCTAAGGTGGTGGGGTAAGCCCAGATGCTGCTTCCATTTCTCCCTATCCTCCCAGGTGAAACGCTGACAGTCACCAGGAGCGACACCTCCTCCAAGAAGGTGCAGACATGCACACAAGGAAGGGACACCCCAGCATCGGATTGCCTCTGCAGGGAAATTACTCCTCTCACCCATAACCTTCGGAACAACTATTCCAAGCAGCTAGATGACCAGAGCAAGGGGTTTCAGGACTGCATGTTCAGACAAACACAACTCAGAGCACCTCTCCTACCCAGTAGTTTGCTGTGCTGCCTGTTAGGCCTCGAGCTATGGATACAGGTCACGGAGATCTCAACAACACAGATGCAGTGATTTGGCATGCTGCATCTCAGTGCATATAAGGTACTTGACACCCACTTCATGAGATGCTGCCTTAAGGACCATTTTACTTCACAGCTGTATTCCCTCATGCGTATGAAGCATTAATTTATTTTGCATTTAAATCATACACACATACTGGATGGCAGAACAGCAGTATTTTTAAAATATTACATAAAGCAAATAAATGCACAGTTAAATGACAAATGTCAGGTAACAACTGTTCTTAAAAAACAAAAAAATAAAGTACTGTAAACACAAGAAGGAACCATTCTAGTATTACCCTACAGCACCAAAGTGGATAGTCCAGCAGGGACACAAAGGCAGAGGAAGAAGAGGTATCAAACAGTTTTGCAAGGCTGCACCTTGAAACAAGCTGATCTCAGTTTCTAGACTGAAAAAAATGGTGTAGATGGAGGTGTAATTTCCTAAGTCCTTTGGTACCACTAGGAAAGCCACCCCCCTCCACCTGCCCACAGCCTTCTGCTACCGTGGAACAACAGAACAGCGGCAGCGGTCAAATGCCAAGACAAGAAGTGGCAGGAGAAATTGTTACCAAGAAAACCCAGCTGTGCTGGGGTACAGCACAAAGTGGCATACGGAAGCCACTTGCAAGGAGAGAGAGAGAGAGAGAGAGAGGTTGGCAGCAACCATATTATTTTCTCTACCCCACTGTCTAAAGACCCAGATAAAGTCATGCTTGTTCCACTAGAGCTTCACTATCAGCCTGTAAGTCAGTTTTGTCTTGGACTAAAGGAGTGATATGGCCTTAGCACTGCACCACAGCCTCCACAGTAACGCTCTTGCCATCGAGGGCTGAAAACTAAACTAACATTTACAAAAGGAAAAAAAAAACAACAAGGAACAAAAAAAAAAAGGCAGCTCAGACCCAGAAGTTGCAGTAACACTATCAGCTCCTCCTGCTGTAGCTACCTGTGTGCTTAAAATGAAACAGGACAGTGAGGGGGAGAACATACAGCATGGGATCCAGTTAAAAATAGTTATAATGTAAGGCTTAAAGATGACTCAGCCACAAATCCAACTCTCCAGCTGTTTGAAAAATAACAAGACAAGAAACAAAGCTATGATAAAGTCAGTGTCAAAACTGATACACAAGTGATGCAGTCTTCGTTTAAAAAGAAAAATCTCACCAATAGATTTTGCACCAGATTCTTCACATTCTGCCCCATTTCAGGGGCTTGAGGTCCACTAGATGCCAGTTTTATTAGCGTAGCAAGAAAATTCTTGCATTTCTTCACATTCTCTAGCATCTCCTAGCATGGAAATAGAGGGAAGACTATTATTAGATGTTGCATTGGCTCTCCAACCTCTGATGAATAGACAGAATGTTAATTTTTAATTAAAAACGGTTTTTTTTTCCTTACTGTAGAAGCACCGGTCTGTGCTACTGTTGTGCCCTCTGCTTTCACAGAGACTGCCTTTTGGGAGAAAGCTTGTGCAGGTGGTCCTGTAACTGGAAGTTTTACAGGTGTTCCAGTACTCGAAGGCTTTACAGTGGTAACTGCAGTAACACTAGCTGTTGCAGCTGCTGGCTGAAAAGAAAAATTAACACTTTTTAACCAAAGAATAACATGACAAACATGCTGTATTCTGCTAGCATAGAAGGTAGCACTCTCACTTGACAGAGTTTAAAACAAACAAACATGGATTTTTGTTTTTTGGGGTTTTTTTAAAGTTTGGATTAATTTGTTTTACAAGGCTTTATTTAATTCAGTGACAGAATCACCATAGCAGTGTTTTTGTTTGTAAATCAAGGGTGAAGGGAAGAAATGACAAAGGCTCACCCAGACTGAAGCACTGCCTGCAGCTTCAAGTGAAGAGAGAAAGGTAAAGTTGGTTTGAAGAAACCGACAAACTAACTTTGCCAGGCTCCTACATGCCAAGACAAATGAATTTTGGACAATGCTATGCCAGGTGATAGTACTCTGAAGATAAATAAAACCTGAAGTAATTATTTATCTTCATTTCTTCCCCTGCAGCTCCTCTCCCAACTGCAATATCTCTTACTCTTCCTATCACCAAAAGACATCATGTCCACTTTGGAAGGATGCATGTGCCAGCAGAAGCAGCTAGCTGAGCAATTGCACCTAACAAGTTCTTCCTGCTTTTTCCTTGTGGGCAGAAATTTCTATCTCTTTCTCCTCTGCCCAGACACAAACTCTCACAAAACTCAGTTATTTTGTGACCTCTTTAAAATCTCATCAGAATTTACCAACAGATTCAGAAGCTCCAACAACACGACAGTCATGAAAGTTTAGGAAAAAAGAACCCAATTGCCTCTCTCCTTTGCAAACCAGGATAAATAACAGTTTCCAGAGGAAAACCAACTAGATTGAAGTATTTCTACATTAAATTTTAAAGAAGGAAAAAAAAAATCAGAAGGCCCTGCATTCAAAAAAACCCCAACACAGTTCTGATAGAACAGCATAAAACATGAGTACAAGACTTTGCCTCTACAGAAACTGCTACTTTTGATATCTAAAACCTAGAACCTACTTTCGATTTTCGAAACTAAAAAGCCAGATTGAACCCAAAGGTTACGGAAAAACCTGAGTTTCAGGGCAGCATCTGCACCCCAAAGTTCCGCGTCGGTTTTTCCTCCAAACCTCTCGAGAGAAAGGGAAAGTCTGGTTTTGTAGCCTAAATTCTAGGTTCAGATCTGTGCAACACCTATTGCTTTTACTGACTCTTAACACACTGAAACACTAAAGTTTAGTCCAGTAATCACTAATTAATACTTGCTAATTGCATTAATAAGACAGTAACAAAAGACCCCAACTTCGCCTACCATGGATAAAGCAAAAGCCAGTCAGGCAGACATCATATAAAATATCGAAGGGTTTAGACTTAATTTCAGGATAGAGAAAATGAATGAACAAACATTTAAAGCTAACACAAAACACTGGCAACTTTTGTTATTTATCTATAAATTTTTTCCTGGGTGGGTCCCATCACCACCCAACCCGCTGCCAGCTTGACATGAAAGAAGCAGGCAGCTACCAGCAAGCTTTCCAGCTTAGGCTCCCACTGTTGGTAACACTTTAATAGCTCTCTGCAGGATCTTTGCCACCACCACTGCCTCTTCCAAGGATGAGGCTCAACAGCTCTAAGACCACAGGGAGGCAAACTGGGCACGAGAATCCCAGAAACAGATGGACGGGAGGAAGACGGAAGGGGACAGAGTACAGATCTGTCAAGCTGCAGTGCCCTGGGCTTTTAAAAGCTGAAAACATGAGGTTCAGGGACCTGATTTCTTGCAAATTCCAGCGTGTTTACATATCAAGACCAGAACGGCACTTTATCAGCTGAGGGAGGGAACAACAGGAAGTCTGCTGGACCCTTTTCCCAAGAAGATGAGTATAAGGGAATTAACTTCTGTCATCTGCCCTCAACCTTTTTCACTACTGACAATTCTCATTCTCACTTCAAGCAACAGAGAAACAGTCGCCATAAAAAATGGCATTAATCCTGCATATTTTGAAGTCATTTCAAGAGAAGAAGTGCTCTGCATCTAAATGAGAGTGCCCCAGCATGATGCTAATTAGATACTTTGCAGCTTCTTTACCCCATCTGGAAAGAAGGTAAAAAAAAAATTAATAAATTAAGCACAGGTATTTAGCCCTACCTCAGAGCTTAAACATTCAGGAACGTCAGAAAATGGAAATATTCTTGTAGATGAGGAGTATAATCCTGGACTCAGCAACTAGGTTTGCAGATAGCAGTGTTCCAAGTAGTACTTAGCATGAGATAGGAGCTACACAACCATGGCAAGGATTATTTTTCTCTTCCATCTCCCACTTTTTGTGATGTCATTGCACTGCCACACCAACACTCCTCCCCGTAACCTCAAAAAACCTGTCAAGACTAACACCCAAAGTTTTTTAGACCTGATGAAGGAACTGCTGCCAAGCAAATCAGACCCAAGGACTCTTCCTTTGTTTCCCCAGAAGGTTCCTGCAACCTTACACACAGCCTTGCTTGTCAGAACTCTTCTCTTGTCTGCCCCAGGGTGAGGAGTGAAGTAGCCCTGTGATGGCGGGATGTATCCCTATTTCACCTATTTACTCTTTGTTGTATGGAGGGTTTTGCAATCCTCTGCAAGACAAGAGGGGCTCCAAGTATGCAACTCCAAACAGAACAGCGCTATAAATTTTTCGTAGTCATCACTCCCCACATTTAAATCCAGCCCTATGGCTCATTAGAAAGGTTCAAGTTTCTACAACAGAAACAAATACAGTTTACAAAAAAATACTCCATGTCTCTCTCTAAGTATCTCAGAAAAACACAGGGTTAGGCTGATTACATCAAAAGCGAAGTAAGAAAATACAGAAGAACCAAATCAAAGGCAATGTAAGTTTAAAAAGTTAACAGCGTGACAAACCTCAGTGTTTGTCCACATGTGAGTGTGATGATGCAGGTATCTTCACCCCTCAGACAGAATAAAACCTTACCTTCATGTCTTCTCCACAGTGCAAGGTTAGTGAGACAGATGACTATTGCTTTTATATCCTAAAGATCTCTATGCAGAGATCACAAGCACATGGGTTGCTAGCTAGTACTGCAAAATGAGAGTGAATAAAAGGAATACTCATTACTGTACTTAGACACAAAGTGTATGTTGTTTCCATTCTAAACAAAACAGAGAATGTATTAAGAGAGGCCTCTGGGTTTTCCCCTTTAACCCCAACATGATCCATCTGCGGTGAGAAGGGAGAGAAAAGAGGTCACAGGCAGAGCTGTGAGTAGTTTTCAATTTCTGATGGAGAACAGCAGGAGGACAAATTTTTAAGGGAGACTGTTCGTTACTGCTGTCAGCCAACATATCCCCCGATCCTTCAAACACCCTCAAGGTCAAGAACATACAGCCAGTGTGGTTTTTTGAATGACTGATCCTGCTCATTTACTGAGTGCTCAGTCAACCGCTACAGCCCAATGCCCTTCAAGCTCTTGTTCACAAAAGAAAAGGTATGTACAGGCCAGACTTCTTCCCAGTATCTTCTCCAGGTTATGAGGAGAACAGAGTATTTTAGCTCTAGAAACAGTTTTCTTTTCATCACATGTCTTTATCCAGAACAGAGGAAGAATTGTATCTAGAAGTCTCAAACTCTACACGTACCAAGAGCCTCTTCTGAAGACTCCTACGACATTTTTCTCCAGAAAAAGAGAAGTAAGACCTAGCAAACAAGACAAAGAACACTACCTTAAAATAATGAGACATTTCCAACCACTCTCCATGTACAGTTGTACTTGTGGAACCTGTCTACCAAATTCTATTAGAGAACAGAGGTCTTCAGGTATGACCTTACTTCAGGTTTTTATGAGGAAGGAGAAAAAAAAAAGTAGACCTGAAAAAGAGCTTGTCTAGTGCAGACAGCTCATTTTCCTCTCAACATCCCAGGTGTACTTTCTAACCCCCACAAGGAATCCGGAAACCAAAGCAGAAGACAGCATTAGGAAGTCTCCCATCTCCCAGGAAAGCATCAGCTACAGCTTGAAGGAACTGTGTCACTGGAAACATCTCTCCAAACTCTTCATTTTATCCATTGTTTGTGTGCTTTCCTCCCTCTGCAGTGAAAAGATGAGCCAACACACACTGGCAGGAGCATAATTAAATTATGTTTAAAAAGACATTCAGGAAAGAATTTATCATGAGGACAACAGTTACCAGCTCACTGAAAACCACAGTAGAGTTGGAAATAAGAACACATCCATATTTTCTTCAGTTCCCTCTGTCACTCATATCTACCATACTGTAAAGCTGGTCACCTACCTGTACTACAGCAGGTGGCTGAACAGTAGAAGTCACAGCATTTGTTGTTTGCAATAACGATTTCACAGGAGTAGCTGCTACTTTCTTCAGTAACTGGGTGCCAGGGTTCTTAAAGAAAAACAGACAAAAAAACCCCACAAACACAGGCAGACAAAAGAGTCACAGAAGTTAGTACCTGCTCTTCTCCATATAAACACCACCCCCTCTTACAGCAAGAGTACAGGCATCATTCACACTGCCCATACAGCTTAAACACGGTTCAAAGCAGGTATTTGTCTACCGGCTTAGTACTCAGGAACGGATTCAGAGACATTCAAACACAATGCCTAGTCAGAACTAAACAGTTAAAGGATGAGCCTGCTGGCAACACCTATGTAGAGGGCAGCTTTTTTTGTACGGGCTCTTACTCTTGCACTGACCACATTACAAGAGGTGGAAGCAAAAAGCCAGCAGACTCAGGGAAGGAGATCAAAGCACATGAGAAATGTTCTCAGCTTTACAGAAGCATCCCACCAGAGCACTGGAAGGCTGCAGTTACTAGCAGCAAAAATTTAGGTAGGCTTGTTGTTTTGGGGTTTTGTGATTTGTTTTGGGTTTTGGTTTTGGTTTTTTTGACTTAAAATACTTTACATCATCAAGGAATGAATTTGAACTATGCCATATGTAACAACTAGCAGGTTTGAGGTTTTTTTAAACCAAAAAAGCAAAAGCACAGTGATGCTTCTGTCTGAAACCCAAACACCTTCCTGCTGTTCAGAAAGTGTTCAAATGGTTATTCAACCCTTTATTTGCAAACTCTGCTGTAACTACATAATACACAGCCACATCAAATTAAAGCTGAGAGAAGTTACCTGTACAGCACATATTCTGATTGCAGGTGTGCTGGTTGGTGCAGATGGTCTCACATTCATGTTATTTTGTGGCTGACTCTGTGCTCGTGCTATTGCTTGTTGAGATACCAGCATTAGTTGGCCATTACTGCTTCTGATAAGAACAGTTCCTGTTGGAGAAAAACACCCAGAATGTTAGAAATTAAGAGGTATTATGGTTTTCCTATGCTTCTGTGGAAGAAATAACTAGACCACACTGATGAGATAATGTAGTATTTAGTTTCTTAGTCCAAGGAAGAGCTGCCAAGAAATGTAAGAGGTAACCGTACATCAGCTTTACTCTGCATTTTATGACAGAAAAGAATTCCTAGAGTCAAGAGAACAACTAGACAGCCACATCGAAACACTGCAGGCATACAAGACAAATTGTAAAGTAGATCATCATCTGAATCAAAAATGTATTTTGGACATCAAAAAGACACTCACATGCCCCATATACTCAGCGATTACTTGAATAGTAACTCCTTTAAGCAGCTCTTCAACCTCCAAAATTTGTCACTACTATCGGACTTGCCTGAACATTTTGGCACTTTCTTACAGGTGAAGATATGGATTAAAGAAAAGCTGCAATGGGAACTGAGGCGTGACTGATATCAGTTTACCTATGTATATCAAGATCATCCCACTAGGTCAGAGGGCAGTGTTCTCCCATGAATCACAGAATCATTATAGAATGGTCTGGGCTGGAAGGGACCCCAAGGATCACAGAGGTCCAACCCCCCTGCTACAGACAGGGCCACCAACCTCCAGGCCTGGATCTACACAGGGCCCTATCCAGCCTGGCCCTGAACACTTCCAGGGATGGGGCATCCACCACCTCTCTGGGCAGCCTGTTCTAGCACCTCACCAGTCTCTCTGTAAAAAGCTTCCCCCAATATCTAATCCAAACCTTCCTTCCTTTAGTTTTAACCCATTCCCCCTTGTCCTGCCATTGTCTACCCTTTTAAGACGTTGATTCCCCTCCTGTTTGTATGCTCCCTTCAGGTACTGGAAGACTGCAATGAGGTCCCCCCACAGCCTTCTCTTCTCCAGGCTGGACAAACCCAGCTCCCTCAGCCTCTCTTTGTAGGGCAGGTGCTCCAGCCCTCTAATTGTCCTCGTGGCCTCCTCTGAACCCTCTCCAACAGTTCCACATCTTTCTTGTATTGGGGGCCCCAGATCTGGACACAGTACTCCAGATGGGGCCTCATGAGGGC
>VZTU01020578.1:91311-177146 GCA_013400835.1 Zapornia atra | reverse complement strand
GCCCGCCCCACCGCCCCCATCCTCCAGCCATTAATGACATTTAAACTGGAAACTATAATAAATCCTTTAGCCATCAGGGCACTGGATCTGTGGAGAGGCTAATATCCTCTGGATAATAAGGATTAAAATAATGAATTAGTTTTACAGTGGAATACTGACTTTAGCTGAGGCTCATTCAGTATCTTCGATAGCAGGGACATGGGCTTAAGCGACCCAGGAGCATCCTTTCGGTTCTTTGCTCTCATGCAGCACTTACATCTGGGGACTTCTGAACTAGTTTGAATTGCAGTTCACTTTGAACTGTGCCTGAAGTTCATCTGGAAACCGAGGAGATGGAATTTCTGAATTAGAAAAGTTCACAGCTTTTTGATATTTAAATGTCTTTTATCCTTCCAGCATTCTTCTGGAGCAGTAATCTCAAAAATCATAACATCAGGAGGTAATAATCTTGCTTTATTTCTGATCTCTTCAAATGTTCATTATAAGGCTTATGAGAGAAGTTTAATGCAACATAAAGTAGAAGAGACTGAATGTGTCCTGCACCTTTACTGGAAGAACCTAATGAAACCCTTGTTTCCCTGCCAGTTTAATTATTTCATTTTCTTTTTCCTCCATTTCCTTTAGTGATTTTTCCATCTTGGAGCATACAATTAAGTAGAAAGGCTGAGCTGATTGTAGACTTCATCAAGACTATTGCATAGGTTGTGTGCGGTGTGATATTTGCTGTGGAAGTCATGTGGATGAATTTTGCTAAGGGAAGCGTTAAGGTAACTCCACTGAAGTACCATAAAAATGTGAGCCACAGGTAAATACACAATAGCGAATGCAGCAAGATTTCTCTCTCTGATGGGAGATAACACTTACCATTAAGTATATTAATCTTTCGAAGTACTAAGCAATACTAATTTAAAACATCATATTGTTCGGTTGTTGCTGAAGTCAAGAGACCAAATGACAAATGGAAGTTAATAATTTAAGCCATTCATAAGGCTTCCTATGTGCTTAATAATGGATTTGACATTAGGAAATAAACATTTTAATAATGTTGCAGTACGTCGCAGTTAACAATTACTTGTATGATGGAGCAACCAAAAAGAAGCTATCCAGAATTTCCTGTTGGCAAGTATAATTTAGGGTAGCCACGCAAGCCTTTACCTTTCATTGGAATTGTTTCCACTCAGAAACCGTGTCTGCTTACCTGACTTCTAGGAGGGAAGGTTGTGGCATGACACTGCATGAATCTCTTGGTTTGAGCTCTTCAATTTTGCTTGCTGCCTGCCATGGAAGAAGTTGTATCTATGCATGGGGCTATTCTTATGGGTTCTTTTAATTATGTGAATTAGGTAGTGAAAGGGTGTATGATCATAGGTAAATAACGGTTGGTCATTTTTCAACATTTGTCTTAAATCTGTGGTTTTTTGCAAGTTTCTATTGTAATAATTCAGCTTGGCAGTTGTTGTTACACAAATAAAAAATAAAATAAATGGTGAAAATGTTTCCTACAAGTTGCATGAAGACTTCAGTTCCCTTGTTTGAGGGTGCTGTCTGTTTCTGTGGCTTTTAAAAAGTTTTAGGCACAACTGTGGTGCTAAATAAGGTAATTTTAGTATCTGGAGTGTCAGAGGGGTCACTTCTCTGTTAGTCTAGGTAGCAGGCAACAGAATTTTCCCCCATGTGCTTGCAGTTTGTGATATGCTGGCTGTGAAATACCTTTCAGTTTCACTTGCCAGTATACAAGTCTGTGATACTACTTGCTTACATTAGTTACCAGATATTTTACAGAAAACATGATGGTATGCTGGTTACAAATTTATTGACAAGGAAGGTGCTGCACATACTTTTCATCTTGGTAACTCTGAGGATGGGCAGGTTCAATAATGAAATGGAAATAAAATATATGAGAAAAATGCATCTCCTACATTCATTAGTCACAAATCTTTGTACTATAGTGATCTTCTATTTCTGGTTAGTAAAATTTTAAAACCTTGATCTTAGAACTGAATTTAAGCCAATTTTGTGGGTTTAGCATGTCTTAATTCTGATAGATGCCAGAAAGAGGTTTTGTAGCATTTAGAACTGATTTGTCAATGTAGTTAAAGGCTTTAAACCATTTATAAAGAGCTAGAAATACATTTGATGTAGTAATGCTCACTTAGCATGAGTTGTAGAAGATCTATGTTTAAGTTTTATATATTCATATCAAAACATATTTTACAGATTCACAGATTCATAGGGGTAGGAAGGGACCTCTAGAGATCATCTAGTCCAACCCCCTTGCTAGAGCAGCATCACTTAGAGCAGGTTGCACAGGACAGCATTCAGGTGGGTCTTGAATGTCTCCAGAGAAGGAGACTCTACAACCTCTCTGGGCAGCCTGTGCCAGTGCTCTGCCAACCTCACAGTAAATAAGGGTTTTTTTCATCTTGAGATGGAACTTCCTGTGTTCAAGTTGTGCCCATTGCCCCTCGTCCTGTCACTGGGCACCACTGAAAAGAGTCTGTCCCCTTCCTCTAAACACCCACCCTTCATGTATTTATATGTTAGGATCCCCTCTCAGTCTCCTCTAGGCTAAACAGACCCAGGTCATACAGATTTGTAAAATCCGTATGAATAATTTTTTATAGATAAATGCACACATATAATTGTGTCATAGAATTGTGTTGCTGTATTACTCCAAATGTGTTTAAGTTCAGTTTTTTATAGGATGATTTCTAAATAAAATGTAAGTTATAGAAGTAGTAGATAAATTGTAGATTTATTGAGAACTAGAAAACAGATCTGTTTTCAAGAGATTAGTCATGTTCATTTAGTGATTTTTTTTGTTGTTTTATTTTACTGTGTGACAAAATAAGGGTTATTTTTTGTTCAAAGAGCACTGTGTGTTGTTCTTTATTGGGACATAGCTTTTATATTTCTGTTGGCTGAATTCAGCAATAGGCTGACTACAACAACAGGAAGGAGAAGAAAAATGGATGAAGATAATAGATCTTAGAAAACATTTCAGTGTTGCAAAGGGACAATCCCAGAAGTGTTTATCTTTTATGATTTTGCTACTTCTTTAGGTAATGTATGAAATAGATTTACTCCTTGGTGAGAGAGGGGCTGAGAACAGGAAAGTCAAGAATGACTTTGACAGGTTTCAAAACAAACAGTTTTTCCAAAGGGAACCAGTAAGTCCTTGGGAGTTTCAAACTGTGGAGAGGGACACAACATCTCCCAGCTTCATTATTGTGGAAAAGTTACGCCTCCTGGTTCACTGTCAAGGGAACTTAGACGCCAGTTAGGGCTGTGTTTCTTCTGCAAAAATAAAAAGTACTTGAGTGCTAAGAAGAATTATTGATCAGGTTGTCTTAGTCTGGCCACAGTAGTTCCTGCTCATCCTCACACAAGGAAGACACAGAGATGTCCTGTTCATCGGAACTTGCAGGGTTCCCTTACAGTGAACATGAAGAAGTGTAAGTGAAATCCCAGGCTGGGCTTCATTATTTTGGGGAATCTGGGATATGTTTCAAAGAAAAACCCAGCAAACTACCCACGACTCCCTCCTTCACAAAAAAACCCACCAAACAAACCCAAACAAAATGAAACTACAACAAACCAAAATGCTAGAGGTTTCATTCAGAGCAACCAGAAAGCCAAGAGAGTTGCACACAGCCCAATATCTATGACAGTGAGAGAAAAACCTTTCCAGCTTATTGGGGAAAAAACCCACCCTCTGTCCCTCAACACAGATGTGTTCACAAGGCTTAAAAAAAATCCCATTTTAATGTGAGGCACCGTGCAGTGCTGTGCCAGATAAGAAAAAGGTTTTCTTTCTGTTGCTGTTACGAAGCTTCATATTGATTTAGAATAAACTTCCTGTACAATAACACATTTATTGGTAGTGTCAATTTTGTATATCTTAAGTCCTTGAATAATATTGTTGCGGTCAAGTTAGTTTGGACAATTTAAAATTTAACTACATATTATGCATATTGGATTGCATTTTTCTTATTTGCTTCTTGTACATAAGAGTTCGCTAAGGAAGATATGTATACACATTCTGTATCTTACTTTCAGGGCATTAACTTTGCCTGAAATGTTCTTTAACTATTTTCTGCTTGTTTTGGTTATTCCACAATTCCTTTGTATTCCTTTTTCAGCTCTTCCTTTCATATTTCCTCCTAAATTTGTGTCACCTTCTCATATTTACCATGACAGTTGCCTGCTCGCCCACTTATTAATGAAGACAATCTTTCTTCAATTTAATACATCATTCTTTTTCATCATCACCATGTGGCTTTTGTCTGGTACCTAAGCTGTAGTCTTCATAACAATATTTTTTGCCTCATTCAGTATGGATGAGCTTACGTAAGTGACATTTTTTAGCTGTCATTAACATTGCAAGTTCAGGTATCTGAAGGCTGATTTAGAATTCTGTCATATTCCCCTGGACACTTGCAGCTCTGTCCCCACCCCCCCAACCCCACACACCACACCACACCACCCTCAAAAAAAAAAAACCAAAACAAAACACCACAAAAGAAAAAGCTGTGCAGCAAAATGTTTTTCTCTTTGTTCGTAATTGGTGGTGGTTTGACCCTGTCTGGAGGCCAGATGCCTACCAAAGTCACTCTATCACTGTCCTTTTCAGCTGGACAGGGAAGAAAGTATCTATTGAGAGGCTTAGGAGTCGAGATAAGGACAGGGAGAGATCATTCCCCAGTCAGCGTCATGGGCAAAACAGACTTAACACAGAATACAGGAAAGAAAACTCTAATGTATTACACTGCACTGCACACCCAGTGACACCAGAGTCGGGTAATGAGAAGTGCGACCAGATCTTAAAGCACCTCCCCTCACCCCTCCCTTCTTCACAGACTTCACTTTAGTCATGATTTCTCTCCCTTCTTCCCCTTCATTGTGGCATAGGGAGGAGCAGGGAATGGGGGAATGGGCATTTTGGGTCAGTTCTGCATGAGTTGGTTTCCTTCTTAGCCAGGGTGGACATTCCTCATACCCTTCCCCTNTGCATGAGTTGGTTTCCTTCTTAGCCAGGGTGGACATTCCTCATACCCTTCCCCTGCTGCACTGTGGGGTCCCACCAACAGGAAACAGTCTTCCATGAAAGTCTCCAACATGATTCCTTTCCCATGGAGCTTCAGCTCTTCATCAGCTGCCCCAGCGTGGGTCACTGCTATGGGGTACAGTCATAAAATCACAGAATGTCTCTCAGTCTCTCAAGCCCAGACTGCTCCAGCCTGGTTCTCTACAGGGTCACAAGCCTTCCCGCCAGCAATCCTGCTCCGGCACGGAGATCATTCTTGCTTATCTTTGTGTGTCTCTCTCTCTCCACGGGCTGCAAGTGCTGGCAGAGGCTTGCTCCAACACTGGTCACAGCATCTCCTGTATGGCTCCACCTGCTCCAGCATGGGGCCTCTCCATGGGATCCAGGTGGGGTCTTTCTCTCCAGCACTCGGGGCACCTCCTCCCCCCTTCACTGGCCTTGGTGTCTGTAGAGTTTCTTATATCTTCTCACTCCTTTCTCTGGTGGCAAAAATCAGCTGCTTGTTTAGGTTTTTTTCTCCTAAATGTGATTCCCAGAGGCGCTGTGACGGTCGCTGATGGGCTTGGCCTTGGTCAGCAATGACTCTGGCCTTGGTTAGCAACGATTCTGGCCTTGAGCCATCTGGTGTTTGATCTGTTGGGCCTGCAAAGCTTTTAGCTGCTTCTTGCAGAAGCCATCCCTGTAGCCCCCTCTCCTCCACCAGAACCCAGCCTACAACAGTAGGCTATTATTACAACAGTAATACAAAGTGAGCAAAAGTTTATGGCTTTATCTTCCAGTAACTATAATTTTGCCATGATTTGTTAATTTGGGATAGAGTTGATCCTAAATAATTAGGATTGTACTTCTTCTTAACCAGTATTCTATATGTTTTTCTTATGTTGTTGTTGATCATTGAATTTTTTTCCAAATAATTTACAATGATAAAGAAAATGGATTAAACAGTCTCTCATGTAAAAAAATACAGACTGTGTAAATAAAACATATTAAACATTCATGTGCCTGAAAATGTCTACTTTTCATAAAGAACTAAAAAAAGATCTTATGGCAATTAAATGAGGCAGAGGTTTGAGTAAGTCTTTTTTGTTATGTTGCACTCTGATTACCCATTATGACTGCATATGTTGCCTAATGACAGTTCCCTTCAGTGTACATATTACTTACACACATATATAAACAAGTACAATACTGTGTTTTAAATGACTTTTACACAGATGAGATTACAGTCTAATTTAGATACACATGGATGCTTTTTATTTTCTCCTTGCAATAACCTGGATTTACTCAGCATTTAGAAACTTAAGACCGTCAGATATGACTGTGGGTCTTTGTCAGGTCCAATGTGGATAAACTACTGGGTCCACTGGATGACCCAGGCTATTGACAAGGGAAGGAAAGTACATTGACTCTATGACATTAATTTGTATATTGAATTCCATTAAAAGGTCAGGTTGGTGCACAAGAAAAATTGGGAAAGATCACGTTTCTTTGGTCAGATGCAGACTGGAAAGCAAAATCCTAATTGATAAGAAAGCCCCAAATGCAGAAAAGGGCAATAAATGCATAGTATCATATATGAGTCATATTTATTTCTTTATTACCACATAATTTGCTCTAGATGAGCACAAGAGTTTCATAGTTGTTGGTGATGTAGGCAGGTGGTTACAGAATATATTTCTTCAGAGGGACTAGCAAAAGATTCTGTGCATTTAATAGCTCTTGATTCCTTTTATTCTCAGGTCTCCTTATTTACTTTTAACCACATTTCAGGAAGTACTATTTTCTCAAGCCACGTGAACATTCTGCAGATGGCATTTTACAGTATTGTAGGGATGTGTAGAGAACATTGAACCAAATGGAAAGTCTTTCTGGATCCATAAAATTTGAAAATATCTGTGATTCTTTATTTAGGTAGTGGTAGTGATCACAGATTTTAGGAATGCAGAACAAAACAATTTTGCCTCTTTGTGTTGTGGTAGGTTTTGTAGTCTCTCTTTTTTTTTATACCATGCTGAGTAATGACCTATTATAGGGATTTTTAGATTAGATCAAATTTATTTCATAAAATACCAGGTTTTAGTTTTTGCAATTGTGTTGTGATTTTACATGAGGCATTTTTTTGTGTCTTTGGATTTGTTTTTTTTTAACACGTTTTATCAAAACAGAGTGAGATTGTGAGGCCATATATGTCCTTTTATTTTGAGGATGGCTTCACTCTCAGTGTTAGTGTGTGAGGACTGAAGTTAGGATGAAAGCCCACCACCACTGTGCCTGGCTTCTGCCTCCTGCTGTTTCCATGAGACCTGTGCCCACAGGCTGTTGGCTGCCATTTGGTGTGGACAGGCTGAGCACCAGATGCTGAGGAAACGTTGGAGTTGCTGCTTAAGGTTGTTAGGGAGGACAGAGGAAGCAAGTTAAGACTGGCTGCAACCTTTGGGGTTGATCCCTTGGGTTTCAGTTCTTGGAAGAAGCTGCCTCGTAGTGAAAGCTGTGCGCCTCCACTGCTGCAGCGTGGAGATATGGGCATGCAGGTGAAGTAATGGCTTTTGTGAAAGTAGTGCTTATTGATTTTTTTTAGCAGACAGCTTTCCCCACTGCTTTTATGTTCTCCTTCTTCCTGGGAGCTGGGGAAATCAGTCACACAGCCCTGGACAATAGGTAGTTCCTGGGCAGCAGCATGGAAGTGAGAATGGCTGTAGGGAAAGGTGAAGAAGAAAGAAGGGCTGAATTAAAACTTAAAAAGAAATATAATACTTAGTTAGGGATAAATTAGTGTAACCCAAGAGTAAATAAAATCCCTGGTTCAGTAGGCAAGGAGCAGCATGCGTTTTGTGTGTGCAGGAAATAGACTTTCAACTCTTGCTATTTGTAAACTCGGTGGCAGTGGATAGGAAAGGGTTGGCAAACAACAATCTGCAAAAATACTCTAGGAGTTATAAAAATTGGAACAATTCTGAAGTATAGAAGGTCAAGAATATTGTGTATTTCAGGCCGCTGTGTCTTGTCGTGCAGCTATAGCAAGGTTTCTTAATGCTAAGGAAATTGCTTCTTAAATACTCCACAGCATCAAGTACTTTACATACTGGAATTTATCTTACATATTTTTAAATAAAATTTAACACTTGGCACACTAGCATTAATATGACTCTTCGGGTCTTTGAAAAAAATAACGCTACCAAGAGGGGGTGTGTGTTTTGAATAGATTAATTTTAATGCAGAATATGCATAAGGAAGTCATTCTTTTTAGGCAAGGTCTGTTGTTGAAGTCATGCAATATGAAGTAATACATTAAACTTGTCACAATTTTAGCATATTTTTAAAGCAAGGAAATTTGTGGAAAAAAATTTCTCTAAAAATGTTCTTGTTATGAAATATAGCTGAAAATGTGATGGCTTCAGTGACTTACCATTAATAAAAATGAAGGGGTTTTTTCCCCCATTTGAGTTTTCTGTATTTTGTTATAGTTGGAATTAAAAGGGGAAAAAAGTTTACAAGCCCAATGCAGTGGTTTTTAGTGAATTGTGTTTTCAATATCACCTTAGCTGGCAAAGTATCATCATCATTATAGAATAACAGAGTACTTAAATGATCTCCCAATACTTGTTGACAACTCCTCTAACCCTCCTTCATCCTCAACCGTCTTAATCTTGAGATCCTCCAAAAGAAGCCACCACCTAAACTGTAGCTTCATAGCTGTGTCTATGTGGTCAAACTGTTGCTCTAGTTCGGTTTCTTCTTACTACTAAGTAAATTACTACTTTGTCCCATTTTTCCATTCTCAAACTAGTGACACTTTTTAGTGTCATTGTTTTTCTGACTAGAGATATTATTTTTAGTGTTTAATTCATGTTATGGAACTTTATTATTTGGGGCTATATGTTTTTCACAGCTAAAGCCACAAGTTAGGAAAGAGGCAGCAGTAGACAGCTGGTGGAGTGAGAAACCATGGTAGCTCTCGTGCCTGAGCAGGCAGAGCTGCCAAGCTTCCTTGTGGAAGCCCAGGTCCTTGTTAACCAGAAACGTCTTCTGCTTCAGAACTCCCACCCTTTCTCCTTGAAAGCTCAAATCTCTCACTCCTCCAACACACCCCAACTCCTATACCCAACCCTTTCTGTGCCAAAAGATCTCCTAAATTATTCCAGGCTTCTCTGTCAGTAATTCTTCCTGTTCTTTCCATTCTTCCTTTTGAAGCCTGCCTAGCCTTAAACCCCTCAGTCAAGATTCCCTGCTCTCCTCCCTCTGGCTGTGTCTGTCCCCCTTACTTCTTAGGCGTCCCACCCTCAGTTTTTGCCGCAGTTTTGGCTGCTCAAGCATCAGTGCTACTGTAGTTCTCACTCCAGTAGCACGGTATTCCACTGCTTGCCAGCAGATTATCAGTCTTTAGTTGGTCTTTAAAAATAGCTGAGCCTGATGTATTAGGTTGGTCTTCAGAGAAGGATAGCTACAGCTTCTGCTCTCGTCTCAGTATTTCAGATGAGTATTATTTATCAATTTTGGACAAGACCCTTGAGGGCAGGAAAAGCAGTGGGACACAGCAAGTCCATTCGCGATGCAGTTGAGCTTATTTATAATTTCTGAAACATTAAAAATTTTTATTTCTGATTTTCAAAGGAAGATCTCACTATTTTCATTTAAGCTTCTAGGATGTTACATACCTGAAATATTTAGGGAACTTCCACAATATGCTAGTTTACGTCTCTCAGGTTTTGTTGAAAAGGGAAGGTTTCCACTAAAAAAAACATAACATTAAAAAAATGTGGGAAATTAAAAAAAATTAATCTTAAATACTGAAGTATGTACTTTCTGTGAGCGCCTAAAAACATCCATGGTAGGGGAGACCAGAAATCATTATGCAGTATGAAAACATAATCACCACTTTTTTTAGTGAGAGGTTCTTCCCCGCTTCGCTACCTAGTAATTTTATGGTGGCACTCCTATCTGATCCCAAAACTTTGGGAAGCACTGACAGTGGACCTTGTCAACATAGTAAACAAACACAGTTACAATGCTGCAGTTAGCACACTGATGGAGCCACTGGTACTTGAGTTAATTCAGGTATGGCTGAAAATATAGCTGAAGCAACTGGCTGATTTGACACGCCTCTTAGGGTGCAGGACCCCCAAAATGGGGCAAGTGTGATGTGGGACAGGCATTCTTTCCACTGATGTATCCGGAGTGGAATCTTTCCCAGAATAGCATCTCTGGCCATCCATCCTCCTAGTGAAAGGCTTTGTTCCATCCCCAGTCCAGGAAAGTGGCTTAAAAGCCTCCTGTAAGATTGTTTGAGAGTTCTTCTTCATTACAGTTTAAACCTCTTGCAGTGAGAAAACAATGTTATAAAGTTTGTAATTGGATTACTGCAGTTAGAAATCCCCAGATGATGTATTGCTGTTGTCCACTTTGACATTTACATAGTTTTAATATTGACAAACTGCCATAGAAGAACTCAGTTGAGAGTATGTTGCAATCATTAATCCATTGTGCTTGGGCTAGCGTTTTATCTTGATTATCGGAAGATATTTGCATGAATACAGGCAAAGGTGACATACGATCTAGCCTCTTCACACTCAGGGGGTAATGGCTTTTCAGGAGGGGAAGGGAAAACAGCTGAGGAACCAGCTGGAACAATTCCAATGTTTGGCAGGGTCTGAAGCTGAGCAAAAGATTTTCATTGGCGCGGCATCTCTTCTGAACGTTCAGAAATGGCAATAGTCCAAAGCCCTTCTGGTCAGCATCTCCTACTCCTATTTTGTCCTTTTTAAATTTTCTGAGTCTTAGGATGTATTTTTAGATGCAATGCAATACCCGGTCGTGCATTACACATGCTTATTTTTATTTTAAATATCTGACTTTCCTTGAGTTTTGGAGGATGCGTCATGTCTCCATTTGTTTAATAGGTCATCATGAAAGTAATACTAAGCAGGGATCATTAAAGGGGATATTGTGTGTGACAAGTGGGAAGTTATTTTTAACCACAAGACTGAAGAGCAGTCTCTTCCATCCTAGTTCCCCAGAAGACCAGAATGACTCATTTACATTTCAGATGAGATACAGATACCGTCTGCTACCAACTTCATTCAGATTTGTGATGAAGCCTTCAATAGATAGCTTTCATAAAAAAAAAAAAGACAGGTCATTGAGTGTATTAAGAGTTCTGATTTTCAAGACATAACGTGTTTGGCCCAATCTCAGGCCATACTGCAATTACTTTAAAAAATATTTTAATTTCTATTTCAGTCCTTTAAATACAGTGAGGTACAGAGAAAAGTCTTAGTCTCAGAAACCAAGAACTGTTGAATTCTATGCTTAGTGTCTCGACTTCCCACTTGATGTTTTTTGATGGGAGAAAGAATCAATTTACCACTTGCGGAGTATGGTGCTTAATAGGATATATTCTTTCTCTCAGGGAATAGTGCCCTTTTTGAGGTAACTTGGAACAGCAAATTACTTTATCTGACATATTTTATATGTTTCTGTAAAAGAAGCAGCTTTTATGGCTAAAAGCTACTGTTTTGTTTATATTGATAGTCAAAAGGGAAGGTTTTACCTGTAGAATAAATTCAGCTACTTGTAACAACAGCTGTAATTTTGATTGAAGTGCTGGAAATTCCTCATCGGATCATACTGGTGGAGCAGTGGCCCTCACAAGCATTTACCTCTCAGATTTCTCAGGGAGCCCTTGTGAAGCAGAATCGATCGCTCGTCACAGCGGCGTTTTGGCAATGCCCCACTTTATTGCCGTTCAATAGCAGTGTAAAAGCTCCAAGGACTGCTTTGGGATGGATCAGGGTGATAACAGCAGAGAGAGCATTCTTGTCAAGCGTTGGTTTGGGAGACTGTACAGGATGGCAAGCCCAGGCAAAGGCAGAAGTGACAAAGAGTGTGCAGGGCAGGCTGAGGGAGAACCGTGCGGTGCTGTTGGAACTTGGGCAGGGCTGACGAGCTGGCAGAGATATCGAACGACCGGTGTTGCCACCATTTGTCTGCCAGTCTGCTGATCAGGAGCTGGCTCTGGCCTTGCTGCTCTTCCAGCTGGACGAGTGTTTGCAGCTGCGTCAGAGATGTTGTCATGGTGTTGGCTGAAATAATTAAATAGTGTAGGAAAACAGATAAGAAAGAAATCAGAGTGCTCCCGTTTGGCTGAGGTTATCAGAGGGGTGATTGCTCACTTGCAGCACAGTTTTGCTAGTAGCAAGATACGTTAAAGGAAAAACCAGGGAACAGATCGGCTGGTTTGATGCACACCTGTGCAGCTGCTTATTCAGCTATAATCATAGAATCATTTAGGTTGGAAGAGACCCTTAAGGTCATTGAGTCCAACCATTAACACTGCCAAGTCCACCTTAACACTGCCAAGTCCACCACTAAACCATGTCCCTAAGCACCGCATCTACACATCTTTTAAATATCTCTGGAGATAGTGACTCAACCACTTCCCTTGGCAGGCTGTTCTAGTGCTCAATCCATATGTATGTGAGAGAAAGTGGGTATGGAGAAGGCAGTTTGTTTTAAATCAAAGGATGGTGGTAACAAGCTTCTGTGCCATCAGTACGATGAGAAAAGGAAGAACATGCTTTATCCTCAGTGATTTGACAGAACAAGACGCCGTGGCTTCAAGTTGTAGCACAGGAAGTTCTGAACCAGTATGAACTTTTCACAGTGAGGGTGACAGAGCACTGGAACAGGCTGCCCAGGGGGGCTATGGAGTCTCCTTGTCTGGAGATATTCCAGATCCATCTGGTCACCTACCTGTGTAACCTGTCCTAGGGAGGCTGCTTTGGCAGGGGGGTTGGACCTGATGATCTCTGGAGGTCCCTTCCAACCCCTAGAATTCTGTGTGATTCTCTGTGTGTGTGATCCTTGAATTGTTGTCTGGACCAAGAAATAGGGTAGCTTTTGCTGAATCAGGATGTGTACGTATGGGGTCTGGCTGCAATCATGAGGTCTTGCTGCAATCCCTGCAAACAGACCACTGATGGTGGAGAGAGCAGTGGGCTGTGGAGGGTGGGAGAAATGCTTTGAAAATGGCCATTAACATGTGCAGCAACCCAGAAAATGTAATTCTACTCAGTTTTGATTGAAGTGAAGGTTTCTCTTACAGGATCTAGGCTAGGACTTTGACACCTTAAAAAGTGGATACTTCCAGTATAGTCTCGGTGAGTGTATGGACTATATTCAATCACTTACACGGTAGTATGAAAACACTGAATTTATCTAACAGCCTTCATATGATACTGGACAGTGATGCTAACAAACACACAGGTAACCACATGCATGGTGCAATAATATATACAAATTGGCAGCACAGTCCTGACCCGCTACTCCCATCAGCTGCATCAGAGCCTTAACTTCAATCATACTCAGTGAATATAATCTTCTGCTTTCAGCTGCAACAAAAGTCTAAGTAAATATGCATGGTGTTTGTCCATCCTCAGAACATGGACATAGACATATGATTTATATATAGAGAGAGCTGTCTGTACTTGGTTGGAGCTTCAGAACTGTAAATAGTAGCTAGAGATTTCTTTCCTTGCAAAGATAGGGAAGGGATTCAGACGGAAGGAAAATAATGAATTGCCAGCCAACGTGCAGCTTTTCTGTCAGTCCCATAAAGATAATACTTGCTTTGCTAGAGGTGACCTTTTTTTTTTTTTAAGTGTAAAGGATGGAGGAGAAGAACATATATTTTATGTCTGTTGTTACAGGTGTATGATTACAAGGAACAAATTAAAGTAATACGGAGAGAAATGTCTTCCTTAAATGTGGAAAAGCTGATTATGTAAATGGTATTTGGGTAAGGCAGTTTCTTCCCCCATACCAGCACTTCAAAGAGAAGCACCAGCACTGCAGAATAAATGGGATGAGGCAGGCACATATTCAGATCTTCCTCCACCCACTGCCCACCGCTTTAGTGTTTCTAAACGTTCTCTTGAGTGCTTCTGAATTCTCATTTTCATCACTGAACAAGTCTAAACCGAATCCGGGAACTATCAGCAACATAACACGTCAGAAATCAATCTGGAAGGATCCTATTAGTTTTGCTATGCTGAAATCAACGTAATGGATACTAGAATAATATTTTGCATGTCTTTCAGTTAAGTTTGGTTAGTTGACTTACCCATGCCAAGGAACTAATTCCTATCAGAAGGCCTGGCTGTTAGCGCTGGATCCGGCTGTATTGCTGCGGAATGGACGGTGTCTGAGGCGGGAGGAGAACAGCTGATGTTACAGATGCAAATTTGTATGCATATGTGCATTTTGCAGAACAGTGTTTCTAAAGGTCTATATCAGGGTTTTTAAAGCGTTCCTGTTTAAAAGCTTCATCTGGCAACAGCAGCAGCAGCTCCAGGAGCGGAGAGTGTTTATGTGCCATCTGCTGTTGGGGTGTCCTTGTTCTGGATTTGTCAGGAGTTTAGCAGATGAAAAATTAAGATTGAACACTCGTATTTTGCTTTCATAGTCACATCCTCGTTAGGGGAATGCACCTGGCCTTTGTTCCATGGTACTTAAAAGCATATAGCATCTGTTTAAAAAAACCCTAAAAAAAAAAAAATTATCAGGGGAAGAACAAAGCAACCAACTATCAGAGCTTTCAGCTGTTCTAAACCAACTAGCTACCTGAAACATCAGATAGTTGTATTCTGTTCAACACAGAATTTTCCACTGTGTGCTCTTAAGTCCTGTTAAAGTGTGGGATATTGCTATTCCCATATTTCCCAGTTGTGATTGCTGCCCCCTCTGGCACTACAAGCATGATGTATTAGCCTCACATCCTCCCATCTTCTTGTCCTTATTCCTTACAGCTTCTGTCAGGTGCAACTGCATATTTTCAAATCCAAAATATCTAACATCTATATAGATATATAATGTCTGAATAGTTTCTAGATATCTGAATCTGAAGAGTTGTTGAAAAATAGTCAAAGATATCCTCTCTCTAATGCCAGGCATCTTTAAAATTCCCAGAATTCTTTCTCTGAGTTCTTCTCTTAGAAAAGAGGCAGAAAAATGTCCCAGTTACCCTTACTATAACCACTGTTGCTTGAAATGATGTCAAAATTTGGGGCTTTGCAATTAACCTTTAGCTTGTGGGTGTTATCAGAAGTCTTTTGTGATGGAGATATCTTTTTGGTTTACAGTTTTAAAATAAAAGTTGCATCCTGACATCATAGAATTGATCAGAATTCCTAAGTCATACATAGGTTCTAAAGATCATCACAAGCCATTAGATGCTAGAAAATTAAGACAAATACGTGTTGATTTGGGGGGTGCGGGGGAACAAACCAAACCACAAAGCAGAATATGACTTTGTATGGGGACCAGGTTTCTTCTTTTTAGTTTCTAGGTTTGTTGTTTGTAGCTGCTCCCTTGTGAGCAGCACATAAATCTACTGACCTTAATCACAGAATCATAGTCATACACTTTATTACAATGTAACAGGTTTTGTGCATGATGTTTATCTGCGCATCCATATAATTATTTTAGCTACTGGTAAAAAATGCTAAATCAAATCATTCAAAACCAAACTTCATATTATGTGGTGCATTTCAGATTCTTGTTTTAGCAGGACAGAGGACAGTTCCTTACAGATAACTGGTCAGCAATGAAACATGGGACTCTCAGGGGATGATTTCTTCAAGAACCACACTTTATCTTAAAAACTGCGCAGAGAAAGCAAGTAAAAACTGCCAAGAAGCCTGAAGGTTGAGTAACTATTCTGTCTGAAATTTCTGACTGATTTTAAACATCAGCTTTCAGAAGAAAACACGACTGCAGATATAATTTGAAGCCAGTTTTAGAACGCCTGCCTTAAAATAGAATTGTTCCCAGGCATTTCTGCAAGGGTTTCGTGCATTTGGAAACTCGGAATTGTTTAGAGGAGTCGTATGGGTCATTGCTTTGCCTGAATTCGTGTACGCTCTTCCGTAAAACCGAGATACTAAATCTCTCCTAAGGCGGTAGCTTCCCCCGCTCCCAAACCCCAAACCACTAAGGACTGGATTCCTCTGTAACAAAAGACCAGTGTAAAATATGACTGACTCTGAAGCAGATGTTTTACCTTGTATTTAAATTCATGTTTCATGAGCACATAAGGCCAGGCACCGAGTGTATTTAGGCTGATAGATTGCTGTGGCTTTATTGAGTGGATACCATACTGAAAGATGGCATGCTAGAAATGAAAGTCATTAGTCATGGAAACAGGGTCAATGAAGGAAGTTACACCAACAATAAACATTGCGGAGAGACGGGCATCTTTTCATTGACCATGGGCAGCTGCAATCCAGACAGCAAAAGAGACAGAGAGGACTGTGTTAGTGCTCGATGAGTTCGTGGGTAAGACTGACTCTGTTGCTGGTATGTATTGATTTAAATTCAGAGGACGCTGGGGGAGGAAAGAGCCAATCAGGACTGATGACAAAACTGTTTTAGAACTCATTATGAATAAATCACTGACATAATTCTATTTCTACCTGAGTGATTGATATTTGCTAATTTTTCCCCAGAACTCTCATAGTATCAATACACAGACATGTTATGGATATGCTTTTCTTCTGGATAAATATTGCCATCTCTCAGCTTGTTCAAGTTTATAAGGTAATCAGCATGACTCTTAGTCCCAGTTTAAAGGGTAGAAAACTCATGCATAGGTCTTTTTAGAAAGCAAAAATGGGCTGAGCAGAATTTAATTTTTTAAAAATATGATCTGAGTGTTATTTCCCCATATGTAAACAGCTCCTGAAGTAGCTAGGGGACGTTTGGGCTCTGCAACTGCCGATGGGAGAGTTAACAGGTTTGTGAGATAAACCTTTCCTGTAAGTATGTTGCCTGTTGCATGAAGTCTTGGAGCCTTCTGCAAAGCACTAGATCTTCCCGTTCTCCTAGGAAAGCCTGTAAAAGAGGCTTCTCATTTCAACACAATTATTACCTTGCAAAACAGGACTTCTGAAGAGAATAACAGCCTTATGAAATTAGATATAGAAATTAATAGTTGATTAATTTACAGACTAGAATAAGTGCTAAGAGAAAACCTGGTTTTCCCTTCTGTTCAGCAAATCATTTCAAGATGATACGGATTACTGAACAGAAAACACCTCTTTTTTGCTGGTCGTGTAAATGTCAATCAGGAAGAGAACTGCACTTTGCTTTTACTCAAAAGAAAACCGATCCATGCATTACACATTTTTGTTACTTCTTTTTCATCAGCGTTGAAAAAAAGTGCTGTATCGCATCAGTCCTGCTGAGAAATGATGTGATCACAACTGGTGTTAGTAATGGAAAAAATACAGGAGTGCAGCACGTGTCAGTACTGTATTGATCTTATGGTTATTGTGCCTTGAATTGTGTCCAAAGTAGAATTTTTAATACTTTCAGTAGATGTGGAATTAATTTTTTTCCCAGATTTGGGTGGAATAAATTGGTACTCTCGATGGACAGCTGTCTTTCACATGTGAGGGGAGGACTGGTTTATAACTGGTGCTTTTACTGCTGATGAGAACTTAAGTAGGAGGTTTCATATGATTAAACCTAGGCAAGTTGATGTGATATTTTCTGTGTGGTCTGCAGAGGACTTAAAAATAATGTGCCGCATAATACTGCCTGTTTTTTATAACTCTAATCACTAGGTGGAAAATCTCCATTGCTTAAATGTTCAGTACAGCTTAGGTGTCTACATAGCATAACCGTGTAAATGCTTTTTGAAGTTTTAGCAGATATTTTTTCTCCAAAATACATTTTTTTCAATCTTGAATGGCTAAAAATTTCTGTTTCTGAAATTTATTCTGGTATATTTGGTGGTAACTGAGAAGGTTTGTTCCTCATTTTGAGCACCATTCTAGGCTGATGGTCTAGTTGCTCCTGGCTAGCCAGTACAGTACAGCTGGCTGCAGGTGTGTTACCTGTCCGATTGCCTGCCTTGGAAACAAGCTGTCATCGCTCTCCCTGCGAGTTTCCTCAAACCCTACACCTCCTGGGTGGCCTCCTGGGCCCTCCTGTGTTTGAATCATTTCATAAACTCTTCAGTGTTGTCTTTGAGAAGTCAGAGAGTCATCTTGACAACAGGTTGAGTCTACTGGCAGGTTAGCAGTATTATTTAGTTCAAATTGTTCAGAGCTCTTTTGAGGCTACTCTCCGTATTTCCAGCAAATCACTGGCCATTGCCACATTGCCTAACAGTTTCTTAAATAGTCTTTGTTATTGGTATTACTGAGCAGGAAAGCCTCAGAGAGACAGAGACAGCAAGCCAGCCTTGGTATTGCTTAGGCCTGAGAAACCGTATCTGATTTACTCTGTTGTACACCTTATAGACTTGACACCTGTAGTTGAATCCCATCTGAACAGCGTGTTTTGATGAGACCTGGGTGTATATTGTTCTTTCCCTGTTGCCATTTCCTTTGGAGGCACACGGGGAAGGAGGGAGCTGCCTTGTGCTTAATGTGGAGCAGTGGCGTCATCATCCCAGTTGGAGTAGGAAGGCTGGGTGAACATCTCTTTCACCCAGCACTGTGAGTTTCATGTGGGTGAACACTGTGCTGTTTTGTGGGCTACCTGAGCTCTGTCTTCAGAGTTTGCATTGTAAACTAAGAACTTTCAGAAGCAGGAAATGACTGCTTTCCTTCAAGTAGAAGAGAGCACTGGAAGGGGGAAAGAACACTCATGCTTTGGAATGTTCGCAATGTTGGGTAAGGCAGTAGAAGAATGTGTAGGGTTACTTTAAAGGTAAATAGATAAAGGAAGTAAAAGGCAAATTTAGAAAGAGGAGAGAATGTGAACCTTTTTAATTGTTGTGTCTTAGGATTCTCAGTAAAACAGCCACAGGCTTTAGCATCAGAAAATCCTGCCTTTCACCTGAGTTTTAATTTCTGGACTTGATGTCTGCAGATAGAAGAGCTAGGGCAAAACAGGATAATCTGCATGTGAGTAAACCAGAACTCAGGCAGAAAGTAGTCTATCTGAAGCAAAGCCAATCTGACAGTTTTTGTTTGTTTGGACTTTTCTTTGTTTTCTGTTTTGGGGTTTGGTTTTTTGGGTTTTTTTGTTGGGTTTTTTTTTTTTTTTTTTGACTGCTTGGGAAGCAGTGCAGCAATAAGAGATAAAGATTATCTTTGGTTTGGTAGCAGAAAGATTTGTGTTAACAAATCTGAGCCTGAAGATGCAAGGACACTTCAGTAATGTGCCTGGGAAAGGACAGACTGGGAAGTAATGATGTGCAAAAAGAGCCTGGTCTTTAGATAAGAAAAAACACCCACTAAAACCTCCCAACAACTCCGACCATTTTCCTTTCTAAATCAAGTTTCATCCTCTTCCAAATGTCTTTTTTTCAAAGGACAGGCTTACTAGCCACACTGGTACAAATGTACTGCCACAGAAGGGAAATTGTTAGTTGTATGGATGACAGCCCTGATTTAATTCCATACCCTGCAAATGAGTAACCATCCTATGGTTACTCATAACAATAGCTATTGCATCGCTTGTCCTTTTCACACCTTTCATCAAATGGTACAAAACATAAAGCATTATATCAAAAAAAGAAGACGGTGGCATGCAGCATGTTTAACAAAACTCCATGGTATTTAGTGATTTCTTTTTATTTCAGAAGTAAGTCAACCCACAATTTGTCTGGATTGCCATAAGCTCTGGGTATGACATTGTCTCAGGAGTGGAAATAAAAGAGGAATGTTTGCATCAGAATTAATTTGTTCTTGGCTGAGATGAATGGGGAGCTTGCTGGCAGACTGAGTAATGCTGGATGCTGCACCTTAGTGCCTTATTCTCGGAAGACATCTATGGAAGACAGCAATCTGAAGCATCAGTAGAATTTTGCATCATGCTAGCACTCTGTTTTGATGAAAATAACAGCAGCTTTTCATTGATGTGTGCCTCATGAGTTAAAATTGCTTTTACAGAAGAGCGTTGGCACTGGAATAGTAAATGGCAACCTATTTTACTATAGGGCAAAACCGTGATACTTACATTGAGAAAGCATATCACCAGTATTTCACAACTCGATTCTTCTTGCATATAGGTGGTAGCAGGCAGCTGCTCCAGGTCCGATAATGCCAGCATTCACTGAGTTAGTGTAAATGAGGAAAAGAATCGGATCATTTGGAGGATGCTTTTCACTCCAGTGAGCACTGTGTCTTCTTTCAGCAATACAGAAGCACTGTAATGCTCTTACTGCCCTCACAGGAGGATTTGCCTGAGAAGGACATTACTGGGAGGTTGTCCACTAGCGTCCCTTGTGAATGTTAGCATGGGGCCATGCTATGGAAGAGGACTGAGGGCTCAGGCTGGTGAGTTTTATACCGTCACTGCCGGAATGTAAATACGCCCCTGAACTGGCAGCATTTGGAAAGTTTCAATTCTGATTTCCCCGAGGAATGAAGATGATCACATTCAAGAAGGCAGAGTGGTGACCTTCAGGACCCTTTGCTCCCTTGTTCACTCTTCAAGGCTATTTTCTCCCTGGGCATCTCATCTTGCAGTTTATATGCAAGGGGTTCTTTTTTTCTGCTCAACTCCAACCACAGGACTTAACAACGCTGCTTTATTATTTAGGCTTGCTAGCTTTTTTGAAGAGGGGATTATGTCAGAGAGCAGGCAAAACAGACTAGAAATGCTGTGGCAGTGTCTTCTTGTCACTGTTCTCATTTTTGTCTGGGAACAACTGGCAAATGAGGTCCTAAGGAAAAACAAGAAAAGAAAAATATGTTTGGGTTTTGTTGAGCAGTAAACCATAAAACTCAAGGCCAAATGTTTTACCAGTAGGACACTGTAACATCTGTCTTTGTAGAAGTAAATTGCTGTGGAATGATTTAAATAAGAAAAGAAACCATTTTATGTGCTGCGGGTAACTAATCTTACTGTGATGTGACATTTCTGTGGAAGTACTTTAATTGTGCCAAATAACCTGGCATCCTGATAGCAGTGTCTTTGTTTATCCTTGCTTCTCAAATCTAAAAATAAAGGCAGAAGAAAATGAGAAAAGCAGTGAGAAAGGTGTAAGGGAGAGAATTCTGTATTGCTGTCCCTAGGGAATTTAGCTGCCTTTCCAACATTATTGCCTTAAATTAATTCTTCAAAGAAAGCAAATTTCTCGTCAAGATTTCAAGAGCTGGAGTATCAAGTGAAAATTCAATGATTAGAGCACAAATCCTATGTGGTTTGAAAGTTCTTATTAAAAAAAAGTTAGAATTTGTGAGGAACATTAGAAGAATAACCCTTTAAATAAAAGCAGAATCTCTGCTTGTGGCTTGTGGTTGACATATAGGCTAGCATTTCAACAGAATATTATTATTGAGTGGAGATGTGGGTCCAGATTTAAAGTTGGCAGTTTAAATCAAAAAGCTATTTATTATCCCCATTAAAAAATAGTGACCATTGATTTGCACATTGAAGAAAAGGAAAATAACTAACACATCAATTGGTAGGTAAGGAAACGGCCTTAAATTTGAGACCATTTTCTGGCAGTACATTAATTATTATTTTTCTATAACCTCCCCAGAGGATAGAATTAATGACACATCAGGAGGTGTGAAGTGTTTCATTTCTAAGGTCAGTGGACCTACTTATTTGTCTAAGGAAGAGGAGTGCTTAAAGCAGCAGATTTTAGTTTCTCCAAGGGAAGCCTTTAAAGGAACAATGCCATTTAAAAAAAGACAACAAGGTTTTAAATTATTTTCTTAGTTTATTATTGATGTAATCAAAAGGGCTTAGTTTGGTAAACAATGGAATTTTTATTTGGAATTTCATTTCCTTATTTACTATGATCAAAAGGAAAACTTCAAAGTCAGTTTGACTTTTGCTTGTTTTAATGGCTCATTTCAGAGTTTCTGGACAAACAAGGTCACCTTAGTAGACTGTTTCACCTTGAAAAGTCAAACAAATTTCTTTTAGGCTTTTCTTCTACAGCATTAGTGGTCTCTCATAATCATTTCTGAGCTAATGAATGAGACCTGGGGCTTTGCCACCGTGGAGTGTATGCTTGGCTATCATTTGGTTTCCGTAGCAAAGCTTAGCTTTGCTTAGTCTTTTCTTAATATCGCTGTATTACTTGTGGGGGTTTCTGCTCTGCAGCAGCTGTAGTAGGGGGCGTCCGCTGTGGAAGTACTCACTCAGGAGCGGGACTGGCTCACATGATTCAGGAGGAGGACATTTGTCTTGTGAATGAGAAACAAATACTTCAGGAGTCCAGGAACCTCAGCCGAGCTCAGTTTGGGGGCAGATGTCTGCCTCCACAGTGCTGCTCATTCATTTTTAAGCTTTTCTGCAGTACAAGTCACCGAAAAGTGAGGAGGTGGAAAGTTCCAAAATACTGGGATTTAATATGCTTTATTTAATTAAGTAGTGCTATGAATACGTAGTGTTACTTATTACAATTGTTCTAGCCTGGTAATTAAATTATTATCACTCTTTGTTTTCCGTTTCGAGCCTTTTTGGAAGTCTTTGTTTCCTGTTTAGATTTCCACCCTGCTAGTGCACGCAGGGGTGTCTCTGTTGCAGCGTATTTAAAAGAGAAGGCGCTTTTTGTGTGATAAACAATTCTTCTGCCTAGTGCTGACAGCTGTACAGGTCTGATAGGTTTGTGTGGGAAAGTGCTTGAGAACTTTTAACAGGCTTACTTAGAATAAATTCAAACATTAGCAGAGCTATAGACTCTTGTAAATATGCATTTGCAAAGTTAATTATTCATAAATGAGAACAATTATATATAAATGACGTCAGAAGACACTTCTTTTTTACAAGCAGCAAGCTGACAATGAGACTCTGAAGGTACACCATGTAGCAGAGCAGCTTGGGGAAGTGTAGGAGGCATCTGTGGCCAGGGTTGGTAACAGGGGGCTGCCGAGTGCCCTTGGCCTATCGCAGCAGCATCTGGACGGCTCTGAAACAGGTGTGAGCGAGCCATTGCATGTGGGTGGCATGCAGCACCCCTGGGGTGACAGCAGCTGCGGAGGGAGAGAGGCAGGCAGGGAGATGCTCTTAGGGAGACAGCTGGGGAGGGAGAGGCTGCCAATCAGACACACAGCTGCAGTTGTCCTCCTGGAAGGAGGTGCTCCATCCCAAACGGGCATCCTTCTAGAGAGACTGCAGCTGTGGATGACCTAGGCTAGGGCCAGGACACCCCTGGGGGTCTGTGGCCACAGGTGGCCCATAGTGGGTCAGTGCTCGCTTAGGTGTTCGCGTTCTTTTGTCTCCCCAATACCCCAAGCAGAGATCAGAAGCTGACGTTTACTGGCAGTGAATTAGGTATAAATCCCACAACTCGAAACCATATTGCCTACAACAAAAATTTTAAAAGTAGAGCTTATAAACCTAAGGTCCAGCACACTGCCATTAAAAGCCTGTACATTTTTCTTGATGTTGACTGTGTCATAATGTAGTAAGATTACAGTTGTTTCCCAGTTACCAACTTCCTTCTTTCCCTTTCTGCAAATTTCATTACCTTCTCTCAGGAGTGTGGGTTTTCCCAGAACTGCTTCTGGTATCCACCTCTGTGCTGCTGCCAGTCAACCAAAGCCACCAAGTCCTTGCTGGAACCCAAACCAAATGTGAATCAGAGAGGCAAAGCTTGACATTTTCATGAAGCAAGGGCAGCACCTGGAAAGGGGACTACTTTTGAGGCTTGGGATCTTGTCTCTTCCTGTAACTTTTTTTTGTGACACTCAGTAGGCATTTAGGAATAGAGGGGAGTGTTGACTGAACGTCATATTTATTCTTACACTGTATTTCAGACATGGAGGTATGTTCCTTACACATAAAATAACATACCCAGGCTAAAAATATTTAGTTGAGATTCCTGGGGTTTGATCACTGCTCAGAGCCTCTGGCTACCCCTGGCAGTATTGAATGTACTGAACTTTTGAACTGTGATGTTAGAACTTGGTAACTCATTGTAGGCAGTTATGTAAGAGCTATAAAACCTATCAGCTCCTCTCCACTTGTGACAACATTGGCAGAGCTCTGTCAGAGGCAATGTGCTGGAGCGGGTCCAGAGAAAGGCAAAGAGGCTGGTGGAGTGTCTAGAGCACAGGTCTTCTGAGGAGCAGCTCAGGGAACTGGGCCTATTTAGTCTGGAGAAGAGGAGGTTGAGGGGATACCTTACTGCTCTCTACAAGCTCCTGAAGGGCTTGTAGAGCTCCCTAGCAACCAGCAATATGCCAAGGGGAAATAGCCTCAAGTTGCACCAGGGTAGGTATAGTTTGGATGTTAGGAAAAATATCTTTACAGAGAGGGTTGTTAGGCATTTGAACAGGCTGCCCAGGGAGGTGGTGGAGTCTCCATCCCTGGAGTTATTTAAAAAGTGGGTAGATGCGGCTCTAAGGGACATGGTTTAGTGGTGGTTTTAGCAGGTTAGGTTCATGGATGGACTTGATGACCTGAAAGGTCCCTCCCAACTAGAGACAATTCTGTGATTCTATGAATATCTTTATGATATTTTTCTGCAAAGCATATGGGATATTGCAAGATGGATGAAACAGTTATTACTTACCTGAGTACTGCAGAATTTGCCTTGATCAAGGCGGAGCACTGGAAGCATTTGCAGCTCTGCTGCCTGTCAGGCTCCACATAGAATTGGAACTGCTGCTCCTCAGACTCTTGGCACATCATCAATGATTCTTTTGGTTAGGCAAAATTTGAAAGTTTGTTTTAATAGGTGTTTTGAAAGTGAACTGAGAAGTATGAAGAGGGAAGGGAGAGAAGATGACGCATACTGAAAATGATCAGTTCTGTGGAAACAAATGCACTGTTTTATTTATTCCAGTTCCTAATCCTAAGTCTCTGAATAAGTTTGTGGCCCTAAGGTAAAAGTATGGGAGAAAGATAAGTGGATTTAAGAAAAAGAAAGAAAACAAACAAAATAAGCCACAGTATATTGCAAAAGAAAAATCATTGTAGATAAAATCACACTTGAGGTAATGCATGTTGTGATTTCTTATACATTTTAGACATAAACCGTAATTTTCTTCCATCTGATAACATTTTAACTTAAATGCTTTGACCTCTGCTTCTTTATTTATTTACATTCTGAAGTTCTGGAGGGCTGTGCCTCTCCTAGCTTCAATTTCACCGTCTTTGCAATTTTGCCAAGATGTTTTTTAGCTATCGCCCAGGTACTGAAATGAGTTAAATGAGCATACCAATATATAAAGTCAATAAACTATATAACAAAACAAATTTAGAAATTCTAGTTAGACTGCCTCAATCCAAATCTGATCCTAAAGTACCAAGCTTGATTCTAGTCTTTTACTATTACATATAAAAAATAACTCCCCTGGTGCCTACCTAGTCTAATCAGCTGAGTGAGAACCGAATTAAGCCTGTATGTTTTCCCTCCCCAAGAAAATTTTCTGTTCTGCTGTTTGTGCAAAAGAAAGTTATGGGGTAAAAAGCATTATTATTTCATGAACATTGTTGAGTGTGGTAGCTAAAATGTCTGACTGACATTTTGAGGTAAATCAAGCTTGTAAACCAGCTTGACTGTAAAGTTTCAAAGGGCAGGAGAGATTTGGGTTTTCATGCATGAGGATGGAAGAGCACTTTGAACTCTTGTATTCTCAACATTTCCTAGTCCTATTCGATCTCACTTGCATTCAGTTGTATCTTTTTTCCCCATTGTGTAGTATGGAAGCACCTATCAGAGCGTGGCAGCAACAGAGGAACAGTGGTGCCTTTTTTACTTCCTTTCCATGGGGTGTGTGCAGTGATAAGAATCAAGATACTTTACTCTTCTTTTTATATATATACTTTACTCTTCTTTATATATATATATATATATATTAAAGATACACTGACTCTGGAGGGTGTAGTTTTTCATGCATATAGAAAAAAAACCCAAACACCTCTCATGTTGTAATCACTTAAAAAGAGGAAGGAAACTGCTGAGAAAGAAGAGCATTGCCTCTATAATTTTAATATGACAACAAAGGAAAGCTGGTGTATTCCAGTAACATCGACAGGAGTGAAAGGAATTGGCAAATTTAATCCTTTAGGCCATGAATCTCCAGGATGAGACCTGAAGGAAAATCCATGCATGCATCTGTAGTAATATCACTGGCCGCTCTCCTGTTCGGCTTTGGCGCCAGGGGCCAGTAGGGCTTTCCTGCTAAGGATTTGCCTGCTGGGGTATAGCAGAGAACATGTTCTCTCACATGCAGATGTAAATGAAAATGCCCTGATCTGGAAAAGAAGAGTTTGCATGGCTTTTATAGATACTAAAAATGTCTTGGGAATAAAAATTACAGCGTCTGTGGTAAAAAGAAAATTATAATTGGAATAATGGTAATTTCATCTAGAAATAGATGAGGGGATACATAAATTATCTTTTTATTCAACTTCAGTACAATGATGACAAATATTCTCTGCCTTGCAAATGTAGCTAGCTGTTTCTTGTGAGAGCTGTTTTTTAGAGGAGCAATGATTGTAAAAGGTGCCACTGAAAGCCCCACTTTTTATAGTAGTCTGAATTTTAATCTTGTCATCTTTAATTCATACTTTCCATTTGTAGCTATTCCTGTAGGAAAAAGCTGCTTGCAGAGGTGGACTGGATGCAGAATAATGCTGAGATTTGTCCATTAGTACCTCAAAGTGTAGAAAATTGCATCCCAGAGCTGTGGAGTTCTGTTTCAAATTTCTCCTCTCATATTGGTGAAATAATTACAGTGTCTGCAAGATGTGTATAATTAGATGTTGTAATGGAAGTTGAGAAGTACTTTTGTGGATGTTTGTAAGTTTGAGTATGTGAATGTGAAGTCTTATGATACCAAACTTTCTCTCCATTTCCCCTTCTTGGTAAGTACTGACATAGCTCTTTCAGATGCTGTTAGGGTGCGTGGGTTTATTTTGAGCACTGAGGATGATGATTTTATCTAACCTCTCAGTGCCTCCTCAGTGTTTACCAATTGCTAAATCATGTTCCTGATGTAGCTATGTGGCATCCTAAAAATAGTAGCATTGTAAAATTTGGAAATAGGTTACCTATCAATGGATTTGAATGTCCAGTGTATTAGAATCAGTTGTTCTGTGTCACCTGTTTGGCATTTTGATGCAGCTGTACTTTTTTCATTTACATCCTTAGCATGAATAAAAAACCCAAACAGATGTGAATTATGATTCCTGATGCAAGGGAATAAATTAAATAAACTGAAGTATCTTCATAGGTGCTCCAAGTGCCTGGAAGACCTTCAGAGGTATAGCTGTTGCTCATGGGTTTCTGAAGTCATTGGTCCATGCTTGTTATCAGAAGATGGCTCTTCCATGCAAACGTCTTCTGACCCAGTTTCTGAGCATTCTTTGTAGCTTCACACTTACTTTTACATACCCTGGAGTTAGTATATACGGAGTACAGTGAGAGTGTGGTTCAGTATCTCTTTTTTAAGGATGACCACTCCAGCAGGGATAGCATTTGCCTGTTACCTACCAATCATCCATAACACAATCCAGGTTAAAATAATTGCAAAGTCAGTAATTTATTTACAAAAGAAGAAAATAGAAAGCTGCACACTTGCAAACATTTTTGAGACTGGATACAGGTAAAGGAAGATCACACTTATGTTTAGCTATCCTCAGATCAACTCCGAAGCTTCTCTCATTCGCCCTGGTTGGTTGCATCATCCATCTAATCGTGTGGCTGGGCATCATGTTCTTATGCACAGGAAACCTGTTCTTACGCAAACTCTAGATTTTTATTCATGGAACAGAAACTTGATCTGGACGCGTATGTTTCCTTTGTACCCAGTCTGGCTGATGGTTCTCTTCAGATTCACATAATTACTCTTTTCTCCTTTCGTGCCTGGATAAAACCGTTCCTACCTGATGTCAGGAGACAGTTATTAAGTGCCCTGGCACTGGACTGTTGAAAGACCCAGTGTCGTGTTAAATTATTAACCTACACATTGCCAGCCTAGTGTGAGGTGACACACTGTCCTTCACCAGTCAGGGCAGAGTTCATGCTCTGCACATAGTCTTTGCAGTCTTTTTAAGTGGTATGTTACAGCTGTACCTTGTCAGTCTGGTTTCATCCAGGCATTTAGATGGAATTAATACCTGTGGCTTACTGGTTTAGATTGGACACGGTGATAAAGAGTCACTTTGCTATGGGTAACTTTTAACCTGCCACTGCAATAGTGGGACACAGTTGGCATGGTGATGGATAGAAGCAAGAATACATCCAGTGGCTCCCAAGCAGTTCCCTTATTTCCATCTGAGAAAGCACAAAGACAGATGAGACAGTTTCCCCGGACATGAATGAAGCTTCTTCATGCTGGATGTTGTAATGTAATGTTCCTCTGTACCAGTGATCAGGCAGCCAAAGCTATTCAGAGAGAAGGAATGAGGCAGCTTAGTTTGTGTAAGAACATATGTTAGCAGAGCTTTCTGGATGATGGTAGTGTGTTAGTCCTCTGTATAGACTGGCTGGGAAAGATGCAAAAAATGCAGGACCTATGTTAATTTAAACATTACGTTTTTTCTTTGGCTTATTTAAATGCTCAGGCCTTTGACTTGAGTGCAATAGTAGCTTTTTTTCACTTCAGCTATCATGGAGGTGGTGTGAAGTCCAGCTGTTTCTGAAGTGCAAAGTGTATTTTTTTCATTTCCTTTGTTAGCACTAAATCAGATCAGCAGTGACTTTGGATTTGGCATAGAGCATTCATTCATACTCAGCCAGTCTCCTTAGAAATATATTGAGAATATACTCTTACGACTGTATTCTTTTACAGGCCATGCATGGTTTCCACTGATTTCTATAGCATGATCCACAAATATTTATTAAGAGGTAGCATTTAGCCGTATTGGTTACTGTGGATGTCGGTGTGTTGCTGTGTGTTTCCATCTATTTCTGTGCATATGAACAATCAGATACCAAAAAAACCCCTCAAAACCCCACATCACTACTGCATTGTTGTAATGACTGCAAGGAGCATGCTTGTACTTTGTGCTTCAGTTGGATTGTCTCTTTCATTACTGAATTCCCAGTGATACCAGGGAATTCTTGCATTTATTTTCCAGCAATTTTTTCATGGGCAAAGTTGAGTGACTCTGTTAAGTGAGACTGTGGCATAATTATTGATAATGCAAATGTTATTTTCTACTATAACAAAGAAATACTGAAAAACAGTTCAGGATTTTATGTTATATTTCTCTGTTTAAAGCTTTTCTTTTAATTAACTCATCACTGAGCACATTTAGATTTGGTAGACAGCAATAATTCAATTCAAGATTTTTGCCCATTACGTGAAGTAATATGTACTTTGTGTATCTTTGAAACTAGCCAGGAGGTTGGACTGGATGACGTCCAGAGGTCCTTTCCACCCTAAAATCCTTTGCAGCCCAGAAAGCCAACCATATCCTGGGCTGGATCAAAAACAGAGTCATAGGGGGAAGATGATTCTGCCCCTCTACTCCACTCTTGCGAGACACCACCTTGAGTACTGCATCCAGCTCTGGGTTCTCCAGTACAAGAAAAGCATGGAGCTTTTGGAATGAGTCCAGAGGAGGGCCACAAAGACGATCAGAGAGCTAGATTTGAACTAGTTGATCTTTAAAGTCCCTTCCAACCCAATCTATGATTATATCAAGTAGAGAAATGTGAAAATTTCCTTGTTGAATTCTGATAAATGTTCCTGTGATAGGTGGTATGCAATGCCTAGACAAACTTCCCTGTTAAAAGGTGCTATTCTGATTCCTGGTAAGTTGTGACTTGTTCTCTGGGATGTTGAGTATGTTGTTAGTTCCTCTGGGGACTCAAACTTCCATGCAGTTTGTTCCAGTGTAAAGTTTTGAGGAGAAAAAGCCTTGTGGTGTGAAAAGGAAGGTGTGAAACTATAAAGCACAATATTTTTCAGCAAGCAACGGCTGAAACTTGCTGCAGACATGCAAACATGCAAATTATGTGTTGACTAATTTTAATATTTGCAACACAGTGATGATACATGAAACCCCATGCTTTTTAAAGCAGACTGGAATAACTTTTTGTCTGTATTCCTTCTGCTGGGATTAATTTAGTCTAAAAAATTTAACTAAGTGTACAGCTATATAATGAATCTCTTTGTAATTAGAAGATAGCCACAATTAAGAGTTGCATGTGAAATCAGTTCTCTAGTCCATGTGTATCTGGGCCCATGTCATTCATTAAATCAATAAATATTTTGTAAAATAATTACAATATTTAGAATGTCAAGGACTGTATTTAAAGTCAGGATTATTAAGATTGTTAATACCATGCAGTCTAAGGGTATGGTCATACACTACTCTCCATTGCAAAAGTGCTTAAAATTTTACATAATATTGTTTAAAATACAGATGTTACATTGAAGTAATATCAGTTTATAATTATTTACTTACATATGGAAATGATGAGGATTGCATTTTTCATTTCAAAGTAAAATGTGTGTGTTTCTGTGTGTGTGTGATTAATCTGAGAATTTCTTGGTAACAAAGGCATTATCAGTATTCTCATTTTTTGATAATTACTATACTCGTGAGTCAAAAAAATAAAACCCACAAAAATCTCTGGAGAGCAAAACCCAGCTGTATTATGACAAGGTTTGGGTTTTGGAGGAAAAGTAGTTCATTGTGAAAAACCTTGGCTGAGAAAAGCATTTGACCTTGAACAGTACACAGCAGGCAATCGGAAAAGTTTAGGATGACAGTGCTAACGGTGAATCTGCTTGCCTGTCAGGTTAAATTCAAGCCTTAATGTAATTTCTGTGTAACTTCTCTCCAGTTTAATCTTTTCTTCTTTCACTATTTTTGTAAAAAAGGCCAAACCTCTGCGAGACCTTCTTTTCAAGTTGAGGCGTATCTACATTATCAAAACAGGTCAAATGTCTGTGAATTACCAGGAAGTTATTTTATCTACACCTTTTTCTTGAGTTGCCATTGCAATTAAATTCCTATAAGAGAATTAACTTCTTTGATCTGTATCCATAAATATAGTAGGGATTACTAGTCCTCAGAAAGGCTGTTTGAAAAATGGGGCAGTGGGAAACAAAGGTATGAATACCCTCTCCTTTTTGTTTTGCTTGGGGGGGGAGCTTGTGAGTAAATTACATGTAATTTTTAAATCTACACTATTGATCTGGGCAAAGGAGATCCAAGTTTTCTTTGTTTAAGCTCCTCACTGCTCTAATTTTTTCTGATCATTTTCTGCTCATTCTGACACCTGCCCACAGCAAAGGTCAGCTCACCAGGAGTGTTGCTCTTTGCTGACCCTTGCGCTTCTCAAGGAAAGGAGGCCTCCTACTCTCTAGGGGGAGTGGTGATTCTTCTCAGTGTCATCATCATCATGCTTGATAGTAGACAAGGTCAGGACGAGGTCAGCCTGCCTTCCCTGGGAAGTTGCTGGGTTACTGTGAGCTGTACCCTGGGTACTTCTTGCTTTCTGAAACACCTTGTGCACTGCAACATGCAGAGCTACAGTTACTCTGCTGAGCTGTACTACATTTTTGCTTCTCACCATGACCCTTCCTTTTCTCTTCTTCACTTTCAAGCATTGCTCTTGGTGAGTTCTTTGGTAACCACAGTCACAGAGTTTTCCAGGGCTTCCAGGTGTGTTGTTAAGTCTACTCTTATGGATGCAAGGTTCCCATGGGTCATTATGTCAGAGGCATACATACATCAGGACTTAGCGTTCCTCAGGGTTTTGTCTTCTACACGAGAAAGAGCCTTGCCAACAGATCATGGGAGGTGTTGTTTCTTCGTTACTCAGCACTGGTGATGCCAGATCTGGAGTGCCGGGTCTAGTACAGGGCTCCTCAGCACAAGAGAAATACGGACTTAGAGGAGCAAGTCCAGTGAAGAGCCACAAAGATGACTGAGGGATTGGGACACCTTTCATTTGAGCAGAGACTGAGACGTCTGTGAGTCTTCAGCCTGGAGAAGAGAAGGCTCGGGAATACGTTATCTTTGTGGGGGTCTGGGTTTGGGGTTTTTCTTAAAATGAGGATAGAATTCCATGAGCTGTTCAAGAAAGACGCACACCATGGATTTATATGATGTCATCATGATGCTTGATTCTCTATTTTTTCCTAATAATAGCTACCCCTTTACTTGCCTTTTCAACCACTGCTGTAATTTTTTCAAAGAGCAATTCACAGAGACTTTATTTTCCTGTGAAATTGTAATGGCTGAGGTGAGGCCTGCTTTCCTAAGTGTTCAGATGAAGTTGTTTTCCCTGTGCCTGATATTTTGCATTTTATCAATGCTGGATTTCATCCACTCTTTCAGGGCACAGCCAATAGTACGAGGCATTTCTGCAACTTCTCCAATGTGTTGTTGCTTTTGAATACCCTGAATAATACCAAAATGCAATCAAACTTTGCCACATCACTATTCTGCTCCTTTCTAATAAACGTTCGGGAAGACATTCAATGAATTCTCTGAATCCTCCAACACAGAGCCTTCAGTTTAAAAGTTGACCATTTATTTGCTATTTTTCACTTCCTATTTTTACCTTTTACCAATCCAATTTGCATCCAGTTTTCAGAACTGCCCGTGTCTGGGATGTACTGAAAATCAACATATATAATCCAGAGCTCTTATAAGATGCTTGAGCATAGCCTATGGAACCTGCTATTTAAATATGTCTCAACATTACTGTCTGTGGTACTGTTGAGCTAGCATTTTGAAGCAGAAAATTCTACTATGATTGTTCTTTAGCATAATGTAAATATATCATTTAGCCTTTCCCTTAATAGAGAACAGACATTTTTATTTGATGGTTCTGCTTTTCTTTCATTATAATTAACAGTTTTACATTCTTTTATCATAATTGATCAAAATCACTGTTAAGACTTCTTTCATGCCTAACATGTAGAAAAGCTTCCTTGGTTCTCCAGAAATCTAGCATATTCATCTTCTGCTCTTACCAGCTTATAATTCTGATTTAAACTAATTGCTGTCATTGCTCATATTTTCTGTGTATGTGCAAGCACGCATATTTTAGCATGTATTTTCACATCAGTTCTAGTCAGCTTAGGTTTTTATGCAATTTATGCTTCTTTCCCAGTTGGGTATGTTTCTTCATTTATAAGGCAACTTTGAAAATGTTTTCAATGTATGTTCTCATCAGATTCCTCTAAAATTTGAGGCACAAGTGCTTTGGTGTTGTAAAATTAGCTCCCTAAAAGTCCAAGCGAAGGTATTTTTTTATCGCTTCAGACTATTTACATATACTATGTAATCATTTGGAACTCTTTGAAGTTTCCACTTTTAAAATACATTCATTTAATTGCAGTCATCTTTAGAAGTGTGTGCTGCTGTGTAGTATGGTTCTGAAGAGGATGCAGCATGGGCTTAGCCAGAGTTAAATATGTCTGCTTTTACTTGTCCTGTTGCATGGGAAGACAAGGCTTTGGTTTTAACAACATGCTCTCATGCCTTCACCCCTGCCTGTAGATGAAAAAAACCCCCACATTTAATTTTAAGAAAAATTAATAAGGGAGCATTAAAGAGAGTATCAGCTGGCCCTTTTAGAGAAAATGATAGCTGCCATGATTGAGAATTATTCCTGCTGTTGTTCCCCATTTACAGGGAAGAATAGCAAGGATGAAAGATGTGTTCTGTATCTCCAGTGCTTTTCCCTTGTTTCACCACCAAAAAAACCCAAAGGCACAGCTTATTGTCATCTGATCTAGTTACACCACTGCAAACACATGCCATTGTTGGGCTATACCATGCTTTATGAAGCTGTCATTCTGCTTGCAGAGACCTATCAGTGCTGTAACAGAGCAAGCTTGTCCTCCTGACTGATTAGACTATACTGTGGCTGAAACAAGGCAGATACAGCAGAAAGAGGAGAATTAAGAGAGGAAGAGAATGATAGTACAAGTGGGAGTTATGGCATGAGCCAATTTTTTCTTTTCTCAATGTGTTCAGGAAGAATCTCAAAGGTTCTGCAGATGATGGTAGCTTAGTCCCCTCTTTCCACAGCAGGAAGGACCAAAAATTTTTACAGATCATTTGGTCTCTGCTGATTGTCCTTGGGTCATTACTTTCAGGTTACATATCTCTTTAATCGATCCAATTCACTGAAAGAAAAGGTTCTGTGACATAGAAAGCAATCCTACAGTAGATAGCAAGAAATCAGATTATACCTTAATTGTTTCAACTGTGAATTTTTCTTCTCTTTCTGGAGTCTTTCATCTTTTTGTCATATTAATTGTTGGCATTAGCAGCACATCTGAGGCTCCTTTATTGCATGGTTATCTTAAAATACCCATTTTCTTGTAGTCAACTTGCTTTATCCTATCCTATTTTCCTAATGGTTGTGGTTGATTTTTTGGTAGAGGCTATAATGAATGCTTGTTTCTTGATGATATTTAAACAGAGACTTCTGCACAAAAGAAAGGGATTATTAATTTGAGAGGTCTCCATGATCAAGAACAAGTCAGGATTTACAGTGTTGTTTACTACCTCTATGATAATAATTGGGGAAAAAAAATTCTGTTTGGTAAAAATGAGTGAAATAATATTTTAATGGGAACATAATTTTGTGGAGTAAATCACCAGCAAATTCTTCCTTTTTGTTTTTAATTCTTGAGGTTTATGATATATGCAACGCTTGAGAAACACTGGTTTTATATAAAAGAAAACTTAGCTTCGTGTTTATTTTATCCTGTTCTTGCTGAAAGATGAAATTTCCCTCCAACTAGTATATAATTCTATAATGCTTCCTGTTCATAGTCTGCTTGGACATCCAGTTCATCTGAATTACCTTGCTTTATTTTAAAGTCAGGGAGGATACTGTGTCATAACTGCTTTTCTCTTATCTCTCTTCTCTCTTCTCTCCTGTCTTCTCTCTCTTCTCTCTTCTCCTCATCTTGTCTCTCTTCTCCCTTTTCCCTCCTGTTCCCTTCCCTACCCTTTCTTCTTCTCTTCTTTCTTTACTTTTTTACCTTCGAAGTTCCTAATATAAGAACACAAGAAGCTTCCTGCAGGGTCAGACCATGGTCCATCTAGCACAATTCTGTCCCCAAGAACGGCAAGAGAAGCTGCTATTAAAAGACAGCACACAGGCTCAATCACTTTTTATGCTCTGTTCCCTTCACACTTTGCCAGCCTTCACTGCCGTGTTAGCAATGTCAGAGAATACATCCCTGCCCTGTCTTTTTATTGGTGGTTTATGGACAAGGTGCCCATAAATTTGTTTAATGTCTTTTTGAACCCACTAGTACATTATGACCTCCTGTGACAGCAAGTTCAGGTCACTTATCTGCTAGGTAAAGATGCACTTTACATCTGTTTTAAATCAGCCTTCTCCTAGTTTCTTTGGGTGTCCTTTTGTTCTAGTGTTGCAGGGTTTGGTGAACAACAGCTCTACCTTCACCCTATCCAACGCTTTTATAGTTTAAGCCTCTTTTTAGATGACTCACTACAGAAGCTGGTTTTAGCACTCAATGAATTTTTTTGCTTATGTGGGTAGCATATTTTGTTCTTCAAACATGTGCCAGCTTTTGAAGGTTTGAGTCTAAAGCCTTGGGACTTGGGACAAGGAGAATGGCAGAGACCTTTATGTATTTGCAACCTTTACTCTGCCTATGGAAGTTTTTAGCATACAGTTTATAACTTGCATCCTTCTGACACCTCAATGCATACATTTTATTAAATCCTGCATGCAGTATTTGTAACTGTTTTCCAAGGTCATGCCAGTTACGTTACAAAACCCGGTTATTGACTTAGAAAAATTAAGGTATCTTCTTTTCTGCTATTATGTACATAGATGACATTTGAAATCAGTAGCTGTAATCCAGGTGTCTTTCCGGGGGGGACATTTTTCAACTACCTAGTGAATTGTTACTCCTTTTAGTGAGTAAGGAGGAGGCTGATCTTGAAAAACCTCTGAAAGTGATTATGTAGCGTATTGGCCCACTTAGTGTGAATATTTATAGCCTAACTGTCTAATTATGGGAACAGGGTTTTTTGTGATTACACAGGGAAAAGCTAACACTGTATTCCCAGGGGTTTTCCTGTCATTACACTTATGTATAAGATGTTTTCCCAAAGAACTACAGATACTTTATTAGCTGTTGCCTGATTAGTGCTGTGTATAGAGCAGTGCTTTCCCTTAATTCATACTGAAAAAGCACATTTCAATTTGCATGCCCCCTTCACTGCCAAGGTGTTCTACTCCTCAAGGGGAAATTCTGGTCAGAGTAACATTAAGTGGAACGTTTTTTGCATATGTCAACCCAGTTATGATTAGCCATTCAACAGAGTCTTAAAAAGTCTGTCTAGCTGGGAAAGTGTGAGTCATTGTTGGAACACTGTTTGTATAACATGAATGATCTGAGGCTGAGGGGGAGACCTTATCACCACCTACAATTACCTGAAAGGATGTTGTAGAGAGGTGGGTGATGGTCTCTTCGGCCAAGTGACGGGAGATAAGACAAAGGGAAATGGCAAGAAGCTGCCCCAGGGCAGGTTCAGATTAAATGTTAGGAAAAAATTCTTCACTGAAAGAGTTGTTGGGATGTGGAACAGGCTGCCCAGGGAGGTGGTTGAGTCACCATCCTTGAATGTGTGTAAAAGATTGGTAGATGAGGTACTTAGGGATATGGTTTAGTAGAGGACAGATACAGTTGGACTAGATGACCTTAAAGGTCTTTTCCAACCTTGTGATTCTGAGATTCTGTAATTCTCTGTTGGATGTTACACCAGTGTTAACCAAAAGTTAATGCTACATGCCATGCCATCAACACCAAAAGACTCCCTGTCTGCAGGGTGTGGGTAATATAAGCTCATTGAAAAAGTCTCAGAGAATCTCATTCCTAAAGCAATCTAAGTTCAGATCAGGACAAAAAGTGTGTTTTGTCTAGGCAGTCGTAGTGATGACTCATATCAAAGATTGCTTCCAAAACAGTTTCAAAACAGCATCGGGCTTTGTGCTTATGGCACGCTTTGGTGGAACAGGCTGCTTTTAATAGTGGCAAAAATAGTGAGCTGTAAATAATACTGTGTTTACTGACAGGTACACACACCGAGTGCAGACATGTAGTGACGTGCATTAGCAGCTCTTGCAGTGCAGATAGTGAGGTCCTTCAGAGCTTGGCATCACTGCTTTTTAATGTTTGTATCAGCAATATTCTGCTAATTCTTACAAGAAGGTCATGAAGAGTCAAGTGCTGCTGTTCATTCTGCAGAGTCTTGACTCAAGTCCCAAAGGTCTGTCTCCTTTTCCTACCTGAAGAAACACCCTACCTAGGAGCCTTTGAGTATCGTCTCCTACAGTATCAAACTTGAATGCAGTCATAGTTTGAAGTAATGTTGGAAGGCCCCAAGCCTTACATACTATGTATGTGTGCTATCAGGATGAAGGGCAGAAGCATCTTATTTCAGGGTACTTGGGGAGAATATTCTTGAATGAGGGTGAAATTAAAAAAGAACCTGTGTGGTAAACAATTCTCAACCACTTGGGTCATTAGGCCATGTCCTGCGTGCATTTTGGCTGAGAGTTTCTGTCTTGGCATAACTGATCCTCTCCTGATTTGCAACTGCATTATCAGACCCAAATTTCAAGATACAAATATAATTGTCAGGTTAATTTGTTACCAAGTTGTCTTTCGCACAGTTCCAGTCCAACTCAGCCTGTTTGATGTTGAGTAATGGAGAATTTGAGGTCTTAATACGTAGTGTCAAGAGGGGTTGAAAATTCAAAGAACTCTATTTGTAGTTGTGGAAGGTTGATGTTGTCCATTTATTTTGACCAATGAAAGTAGTGAGGTAACTTAAAGAGAGAATACTTGTTTACAGTAGCATAACAAATTTGGAGTTGATATAGCTGCATGCCACTAGGAGCATTGCAATATAACAATGTATTTTTTACATGCTTAGTAGATTGGTTATAAACTGAAACCATATTCAAGCACAGAGAATATGCAAGTCTATTTTTTTCAGACAAGACAGTTAGAGAAAGATAATTTTTTTTTTTTAATCATAAAATTTTCACAAATGTGTAAATGCTATCTTCCCCGTTATCAGTTAGATTGCTAGACTTAGAAACATGAAAAGTCACTGGGATTGAAGGCGTTTTAAATCCTTCTTTCAGAACTAGGGCCCAGGATTCTTCAAACCGCTTTTTAACTGGAAACTTGCTGTAGGAAGCTGGTCTTACCTGCTGGTAAGGTGTTTTGCCTCTGGAGTCCATTCATACTATGCCTATATTAGAGGTGTTTTCTAGTCCGCTGGAACTTTATGCATTTTTCCCAGGTTTGGAGACTATCAGTTAATTCTCTGAGTATCACAGTTGATTTTTACCCAGGCAGGACAGTTTTAAAACACTGTCCCTACATAACCCTTGTCTTATCTAGACAAAATTTATACACCCTTTTCTTTCTGTTGGTTTTGGTAACATTTGATCACAGTTGAGACTTTTAGGGAGGACTGAAACTAAACAGGTAAACTAAACTTGTGTTTCCTTGTGCTATCAGCTGGCAGATTGGAAGAGTAGAGAAGCAAAGTTTCTCCTTTTCCTCATTGGTACTTTATTTCTTAGCATCTTTCTCATCCTTTGCTGTTCTGTTTTGTTTCATGCCATTGAACTTTTTGACTCTGTGAGCATAAGGGGTGGTTGGAGAACATCAAAGAGAGTCTGAGTTATCAGGAAGGGGTTGGACTGATCTTAATGGAGGAATCAGAGAAAAGTGAGTGGAGAACAGATGTAGACTTCCTTCTTCATCCAGTTCTTTCTCCACAGTGGAGAAGAATGCTTCCACTGTCTTGCAGGTTTATGATTCAGTTTTGACTGTGGAAGTGTCACATGCATGTGAGGAAAACAAACTGACAGTGAGAGGAGCGAACGGCAAGTTACTATTGCTGATACCTCCTTGGGAGCTTTTTGAGTTAAATACCGTGTGTATACGACTGTCAGATGGTGAATAGGATTGTTAGCTAACTAAAACTGAGGGAGAGGCTTATGCAGGGATATTACTGTATGCCAACTGGCACATTTTCAGACTTGACTGCCTAACGGTGGAAAATCTGCGGCCTAGTTACTCTCTGCTCCAATGTGTGGTAGAGTTTGGAACATAAGCTTACATCAAATATATAACCTTTTATAGGTATAGCGAAGGGATCCCTTTTGCTGTTAACTGGTTGGGCTGTGTATTTTGCGAGTCTGTTCCATGAGGTTGGTGTGGATGCTCTTACCCTATTGTAAGATGCCAACATTAAATTCTGCTTGTGGGTGTGATTGTCTGAAGTTAGTTTCATGTCCAAATAAATGTGTTAGCTTAAAATGTGGTGGTTTAATAGAATCTGACATGCATTGTGTAGATACACAGTAATTTTATAATCTCGTTAAACCAAAATGCTTGGCTGAACTTGGGATTTTTTGCATAGTGTCATGTTATATTAAATCATGATTATTTAATGCTTCAAGATGAACAAGATCTCTCTGAATTGAAATTCTTTAGGCTCTGGTAAATTGTTCTGGTAATGCAGGGGCTTGGTAAATTGTTTTGTAATGCAGTTCACAGTCAGCAACCACCAGTCCAGGGAGAATTGCGCTGTTGTAAACAGTGTTAGTAAAATAAAAATTTTAAAAAAAAATTGAAATTAAATTCAAAAAGTTAAATAAATTATGGTACTCTATAGTCCTTGAACCATGAAGTAGTACCCTGAAAGTGCACTTCTTAAATCAAATATGATGTAAATTTTCCAACACTTTCCTAAATTAATTCTTCCTAAATCCCTTTTCTGCAGTGGGTAGCAGTAATTTTCTTGTAGAAAATTTATGTGTAATGTTATGCTGAAGACAGTTCAAAATTAAATGCTAATTTTCCAATGTTATTAAAAAGTGAATTTGACATGCTTCTTTTTTTGTCTTGCTGTCTTGCACAGGTATCATTTTTCTTGTTCATTATTTTTGTGGTGTATACCATGCTGCCCTTCAACATGAGGGACGCTATAGTTGCCAGCGTCTTGACCTCTGCATCTCATACGATTGTGCTGAGCGTCTGTCTATCAGGTACAGCTGTTGTAAAGGAACACTTGGTTTGGCAGGTAGGTGCTTTGTGGAATTAATGATTAATTGCATACCAGATAGCCTCGTAAATGAGCCAGGAATGCCCCAGTTGGTGCCTGGGAGTATAAACTTTATTCACTCTTGATTTCTGTATTGCTGCAGACTTAATTTACATGTAATCACTTTCTAATAATGAGGTTGTCAGTAATGTTATGTCTCACTGAATCACATTCAAGTAGTAGAATCTACAGCCATGTAGTGCTTACCAATGTAAAAAAAAATTATGTGATGCAGCTGTATTCTGGAAAATGCATTACCGCTCTGGTATGTAAAACACATTGCTTCTCACCTCATTAAAGCCTAACTTCCAAGACTGGGGATTCTTTCCAGGTATCAGTGTCATCTTTGACTCAAAAAAAGCATTGTTCCTTTTAAATACCCTGAGGTCTACTGGGTTCAGGATCTGTGGTGAAGACATTTCCTTCCCCAAACCTGCTGCAGGGTTTGTCCTCCTTCTGTAATTCTCAGCTATCTATAGGAATTTTGCAGCCTCCTCCTGGTTGGCCCCCCTGATTGAAGGGCGCTGTCTGGCTCCAGACTCTGTGACATTTAGGGAACCCATATGTGTTTGAAGTTGGGTCTTGGCTTGTAAATCAACTCTGATACTTTACTACTTGGCATACTGAAGATTCATGATGTTTAAAAATCCAAATATTAGGAGCTATTCTTCCTTACTGTTTTGCAGAAGACCTTTCAAATGGTAAAATGCTGCAGTTTTTGTTGTAGCACCATGACAATCCAGCTGCCATTAATAGACATTTGTATTCTTAAGGAAAAAAAATTTAGATTTCAACTTGAAAAGCAAATACATGGGATTTAAAAAAATATAATTATGTCATTTAAGGAAATTATTTTAACTTTTGCATAAAAATGACACTGAAGATTGAAAGTAAGTACATTTTTATGAACATACCAGTAGAACAATAAAGAATAGACATCCTATTTATTGTAACTAGCATGAAGAATGAAGCAAATAATTTCTACTTGCCTTCTAAGCTACCTGAGCCTTATTTTGAACAACATTGTGCTCAAAGTATAGCTTCAAAATTGCAGTGATTTTACAGAAGTTGTGTCTTGTAAGTTTTCAGGAAAATACATTTTATTTCCAGATATGGCTGCAGATCCGTGTTATGTAGACTGTTGAAACTGAAGTTCCCATGAACAAAATGTGTTCTAAGCTGTAGTTCTCTGTAGAAATTTTAAATGGTGAGATAGGTGGGTTTGCTTTTCTCAAGCCGACTTGGGTTAGTTGTGTGGTTTGTGCGGTGGTTACCAGCTTGTGCTGTATGTTAATCAAGGACTGTGGTCATCTGCAGTCAATACAGTATTCTAATAATTCAGTTATACAGCTATTGATAATTGTATTGGAACGAATCAGAGAGAATGTTAATCTTGGTTTTATGTCAACCATTGGCTTTTATTTTGGGCGTAGACATGATGCTGAAATAGTATGAATGTTTGCCTCTCCTTCCTTAAAACCATTTTGGGTTAAAGCTGCTGTTTGTAGAATATTTTTTTTCTGCCTATCCTTCTAGACCATTAAAATTTGGTACAGCTAAAACACTATTTTCAGAAGACCTTGCACTTTTAGACATACCATGTCTTCAATATCAAAAGAAATAAATCATGGGCTGTGATGTACAATCTCTTCTGTAGCTTCCTGTTTCATTGAGGAGTGGAAGTCTTTTTGAACAATTTGTAAGTTTGTTAATAGTATTTAATTCCCAGGATTTTATTAATTTTCTAGACTGTTTTAGTAAAATGTATTAAAAGTTCTGAATAGTTTGGCAGTTACTGAAAGTACTGAGCACTCTGTGTTCTTGTGAATGTGTGGAAGGGACTAAACGCCACTGTCGCAGTTCGTTTGCCCTCTGTACACTTTTAGATAACTATTGTTTATACTTTGGAGTATAAGCAAAAAAACTGTTTGTTTTGTGTTCTTTGATTTTGAAAATCGAGGCTGCAAATAAAGGATTAGATTAGAGATACTGATTACACTGAAAGGAAAATAATGTTTGCCAATGCTATACCTCAAGTTGGTATAGGATAAGTATGTATAATTAACAACAAAAAAAAAAGGAAGAAAAAGAAAGAGCTGGAGTATAGTTATTTAAAAAGTGTCATTCTGTTGATTTGATTTTTTTTTTTAAATAAATGCATGTGTATATAGGTGAAGTCTGGACTGAAGCTGCTTGGCACAGCTCAAGCATTAAAGCCCAGAGATGAAAAACTACCACTAGACTGACATTTGAAAGACTAAAGAAACACATCCAGGGCTAAGTAGGGCATAGGTAGCTTGTTGAGCTACACTTACCTGTGACAAAAATATATTATTTTGTTTTGTCTCAACGAAACAGAAGAAGGCCCATAACACTGTTACCAACGAATGGTGTATTTTTTCTTCTGGCATGGATTTTTTTTCCCTAGAAGACAGATAGGGAACCAATAGTATGCACTTAAGAAGCAGAGAGTGGTGGTAAAAACATACCTAAAGGTAAGCATCAGAAATTATGGCAGATATGTCATGTATATGTAGCAAATAACCTCCCTAGAGTACCTGCATCCCCTTTGTAACAACTTCCTGTATATTAGTAACCTGATTAAATCTTCTCTGACCTTTCTGATCTCTTGGGTGAAGAAACCCCATTACTTAGGTCTTTCTTGTTATATCAGCTCTCCTGCCTTATAGTGCTTTTGGTATCCATCTTCTAGACCTTCTCCAATTTTTCAGCATCTTCCAGTAACGCTGGTTAGTATCCCATAGCAATTTGGGAGTTAATCATACCTTCAGTCTGTCAGTAGAGCAAAATCAATGTTCAGAATTATGTGCTTATTTTGAGATTTGGCAGAGCCTGCCTTACTGACTTTATCATTCCTTTTGTTGTCCTCTGTGCAGTTTTATACCCTAAATTGGCTTCAGTAAAGCTGAAAGGCTTAGCATGCTCTTGATTATACAGTGTTGGTTGCAGCCAGAGATACTGAGATAAGAGCCTTCTGCTGGGAAAAAGAATCTTTCAACACTCTTTTTGCTGGTTTCATGAGCTGACTCCTGTTTTACCTATGCATCTCTTCCAGGGAGGAGGGAATCCACCTCAGTTTAAAAACAGGCAATGGTGGAGATGATCTTCCACGAGCTTTGATATTTTTTTCCATGATGGTTGATGGTTAGTGTAAAAATGCTGTTCCTCCTTCTAGTAGGGATTTGTCTAGCCTTGTCAGCCAGCCTTTGGATCTCATTTTTTTTGCCCTGTAGACTGGCAGACCCATTGGTATCACTGAGTGTCATGAATCTACCTTATAAAGCTTTTGTCAGTAAAATAAATGAGTTGCCCGCTTCTGCACGGGCTAAGCCTTTCATCACTTTTACAGTTCATCTTTGAGCCCTTACTTGTGCTTCATCAACATCTTTCGGACAACGTGGACATGAGCCTTAGAGGAACATGCCAGAAGCAGCTGCAGCAGCGCCAAATGCAAATACGGGGCTAGGTCTACAAAGGGGTTAGTGTGCTGCAGGGCTCAGCGTGGAGACACAGACTCTACAGTAAAATACCCAGTTAGCTTCCCCTTGCAGTTCTGTGGGGAGCTTAATGCACAGCTATGGGATCTGTTGCAGGGAGGAGGAGGAGGAAAAAAAGAGTCCTGTGTTCCAGCCTCAGTTTATAAATCGTGGCTGTGTATCTATGGGATTTTATTTCTGTTGACAATTTTAATCCTAACCCTTACACGGCACACGGTCTGGAATTCAGGACTGTGCCCCCTCTTTCCAGCTGCCAAGCAGAGGATGTTGTTCCGTCTGCTCCTGGGAGCCTTGAGGTGGTCAGGGCTGCTGCAGAAGAACATGACTCTTGTTATGGCATTAAGGCATTTGGCTCAGAAGCCTTTAAGCAAGTTAACATCCCTTTCGGTTGTTACTGGAATGGAAAGTGTTGCACTGCCATCCCTTGCTATAAACACGTAAACTGCTTCTCACCAAGCCAGAGCTGATTCTAATCAAATACTTGTGGTTTTTCCTGCTCTATTATCAACTGCTCAACCATTCTGATCTTATAATGAGTTGATACTGTTGTTGGAGGTCACTTTGATGGTGCTAACCAAACCCGTTAATTATCTTACAAATTTCCATTTTTCTTTTTTTCCTATGTTATATATGACTGCTGTGATATTTTATTTTAGCACTTTAGAAATGTATTGTTTTATTCTCTCAACAAGCAAATTTGATGCTTTTGTAATCTTTTTTCATTGGCTCTAGCTAAATGTTTTCCCAACTTTGGCTAAATCACCACAGCCTGTCATTTTGGGGTTTTTTTCTTTAAACTAGCATTCCTCACCTTTTTAGGTTTTGTTGGTTTGGATGGTTTTGGGTTTTTTTTTTGCAGCTCCTTGCAGCACTGTAGACGTCCTTTTAGAAGCACGAAATTGTAACTGGGAAGTATGTCACACCTGGATATTGGGGGCTGAGGCTCTCCTGGAGAGGGGCTGGAACAGAGCACCCTTTCGTCTGAGTTCTTACTTTGGGTTCCTGCCTGCTTTTGTGCATCTGTAGCCCTCTGGGCTTGTGCTGGTGGGCTCATGGCTCCTGTGATCAGAGCCTGTGAGTAGCCGGGTGTCCCCGGCTTTCCCCCCACCGTTGTCTCTCTGTGCTCCTGTGTGCATGTGTGCATGTGTATGCTCTGTGTGAAGCTTTTCATCACATAACAATAATTACATTATTATTTCTATCAAGATTAACGAGAAGGTGCTTAGCATGTGTTTTACAATTTGTACTTACGGGAAATCTCTAAAAGCACATACCATATCTAAGTGACAAATATTTCCATAGATCTAGCTGGCTTTCTCAGAGTTAATAGCGCTTCTTATGCTTCTGCATCTCATCAGCTCCTAGAAAAAGATGTAATTGACAGTATCAGATGGTGGACCGGATTTTCAAAGATGTGCATCTTTGATACGGCATAGTATACATCTGTATGCTCTAATCAACATGCAGCATCTAGACATAGGCCTTTTTTTTACATCATTTATTTAAACTAATCTGTTAACTGAACGTCTTTAGCAGGTGATGATACTTACGTAAAAATATTTTATGTAATAGAGCTGCCTAATAGCAAAATACAAATAAAAAGCATAAGTTCACTGACTAATAAAAGATGAAAATGTGCAGCTCTAGGGCTTGAAAGTAGAAGTTGGTTTGTGCCGTTATCATGCAGTACAAGCAAACATCATGTTTATTAAAAGAAAAGCTGGAAAGACCTGTCTTTAAGCATATTCATTATAGTCTAACCCCTGAGGCTGTATAGCTGCATTATGAAAGCTTAAGGCACATCGGAATTTTAGTAGACTGAATAGCTAAAAGCTGTTGCTGTGGCTTGACTTTATCCTTCTTCCATGAATGCCTTATTTTGGAGGAGCTGGGGAATGGCTATTTATGAAGGTAATGCAGCTTAAGCAGCTTTTCCTTCCTTCCTTCTTCACAGTTACATGAAATGGGTTGCTAGTATCCCTGCAGACAGGGTGGAGGGCAGCAACTCCTGCTGAAGGAGGGACACCGTATTTCTTGTCACAGCAACTACTGATGTCCCGTCCCTCGCCCCTTTTTCCCTTCGTTCTCCCCGCCCCAAGCAGCAGCCTGGCTCACCATGTTGCGCTGCAGCTGCAAACCAGTTTGAGACAGGAATGTTATGCCCTGCGTAGCACGATATAATAGGCATATTTTTAGCTATTGCACGTGTTTCCTTGCCCTTGGTTTTAAGGTTAAGTCTGGGCAGGTATTGAAATGGCAGCTGCTATCTGTTTGGGGTTTTTTTAAAATAATTTTTACAATCTGCAGGTATACGTCAGGTTTTCCTCCTTCTTCAAGACAGTCTGCACGGTTTGGATATGCTTATGAAGAGCCTGCTTGCCTACAAGAGTATAGATAGGAGGATGCATAATTGCATTTCATCGCATTCAAGCATTAACACGGAGGATGTGAACATCTTCCAGAAAGTCCCTAAGGCTGCAAAGAGAGGGCTTGCAGTACTTAATACGATGGAAAATTTAGCAAAGGCTGAGCATTGTAATGCCATGGTGAAATGAAATCGTGTGTGCAAATGGCCATGTGGTTTTTCAAAAGCAGCGTTTATTTGTGGCCCTAAAAAAAAACCACCCAAACTCCCAGCATTGAAGAAATGCATAGAAAATAGTTCTGGTGAGACATGTAGGAAATCATCAAAGCACAGAAGATAAATAATAAATGCCTCTTTTTTTTTTTAAAATCATGGAAATCTCTCCAGTTAGCACTGATTCTTAAGCTTTACTGAAAGGGCCAGATTCTCTTTTGTGTCCACTACATTTAAATTAATAATATCATCAGCAATGAATTTCACCTGTACATATTTGTTACTCGTACATGACTTCAGTTTACATTTCTCATCCTAAAAATTGCAGCTTTGGTTTTAATTGTTTTAATTTAAAAACACTCCCACAAAACTGTTGAACAAAACCACAGTCCTTTAGTACATTAATGAAATGATACCCTGTCTCTGTTAGAATACTCAATCCTAAGGCTGCTGTGCCTGGAAAAATGCTAAACAGTTAATCAGGTAGTTGGAAATTCCAGTTCTTCTAAATGGGAACATAAAGCAGGGTTGTGTACCAGCCGAACCTTCTTCTCACTCATAACATTGCTGGACCACAACGGAATTCTCACTGTACAAATATCTTTTGCAATGCAGTTGTATTCCACATCCTTTGAAGGATAACAGTATCATGAATAACTTGCCAGCAACAGGCTAAATCTGTACATTCAAAATTCTGTAATACTTTCCTCCCAGGTATTTTTTTTCTGGAGTAAAGTATCATTAATTCCTTCAGTTGAGTCAGTTTTGCTGTTTTCTTTCCATTTTCACAGACATTGCCTAGCCTTTTCTGTTACACAGTACCTTTATGGCTTGGTATTATTTATCAAATTTATTGTGAATTACTTTTCTTAGTGCAGCTGAAGCATAAAATTCTGGGTGAGATACTTGCTCTAGACATGATGCTTTGTCATTTTATGTACTCATAGAGTTATCATCTATCCCTACACGTTATTTTCAAGCCTTCAGAAAAAGAAAAATGCCTTTCACGATGAAGATGTGGATACATTTCCCCATCCTGTCAGTGACTCTTAGTGCCGTATAAAATAAGAGGGACCAGGAGCACAAACCCCTTTTGTTGCATACAGATGTCTTTGGTGAGTCAGAGTCCAGCTGAGATGCCACTCTCCGAAAATTACTGACACGCCAAAGTTGCGGTGGTTCAAGTTCCCATCTATTTGGAGGTGCCCGCAATAGGATGTCATCTTTTTATTTGTCCTCTGAGCCCCTGCTACCCCCACATGCTGAGGTGCTGGTCAGACAGAAGAAGCTGTGCCTCTTTCAGTCACCTTTCAAAATTTTCACTCCAGTGCTTGCTCTTGGATGTCCTTGGCTATCCCTCGCTTGTCTGAGCCCACTTCCACGGTCCTCAGTCTGTTTCAGTAAAGCTGCCTGGCTACAGCCTCCAAGTGCTGGTGTTGTTTGCACTGTGGAAGCATGTGATGGAATTGGTAATGCTCCAAAAAATGCAAGCAGAGGCCAGAAGTAAACAAGGTAACACAAACTTTAGCTGCACTTTTGGTTTTGTTTTTTCACCTTAGCAGCTGCAGCCACACTGCTGATGGAAGTGCTCTGGCTCTGGAGTTGGGTGGCACAGCGCAGCTTGTGTTTACTTGCCTACAGTCACACTCCTTCTGCCTTCCCCAAACAGGGTGGCCAGGTGTCAACTTTCTCCAAATAATACCTGATGTGTTCTGTCTCCTAAGGCATGTAAAAAAAAAATCTTGGTTGACCCAAATCAAAATGTTTTGAGTAAGCAAGGTGGCAGCTGTATGGCAGCTTTCCAGTCTTGTTTGGTTTACCAGCAGAGACATGGCTGGTGGACATCATCTCCAAACCCTGAAGTAGTTCTTAGTTCTTCTTAGAGATTGTGCCTTTGGTTATTACACAGTGTATTCTTTCCCTTTCCAAGGTAAATCTGTTACTGCCCACCCAGTGAATGGCATCAGTATTTGTTCTGTGTGGGCCTGAGCAGGAATCATCTCTCCCATGCCTCTCATTAGTTATGTATAATAAATCATGTCTGTCTGCTGTCAGTTTAGGCAGGTTCTAGATATACAAACGACTATATATATCCCGCATCTTGTCTCCAACGGTCACCTACCAGACTCAAATTCCTGAGGAATGAACCTGGCAGATGTTTGTTTGTGGTGTTGAAGAAGGAGACGGATGCCCTCAGCATCTATATCAATCTGACCCAGAAAAAATTTAGTCCTTGGTTCCTAAGCAAGAATAATTGGTTCCACAGATCGTTTAAGTTCCATCCATGCAAAAGATGAGCTATTCAAGATCCCAGTGCCTGTCCTTCCTACAGTTGTTGGCAGCACCTGCTGCTTCAGAAGAGAGTGGAAAGAACTTAAAAGTTCATCTGACCAGTTTTAAACTGGGGGAAAGTATTTTGTCCCATTCCGATGCAAATGAGCAGCTCAAGCTCTGAAGCATGAGATTTTGAGTTCCTCAACACAGGCACACTCTTGTCTTTTAGAAACCAAAATTGAGTTTTGCTCTGAAGAGATTTGTTTGTTTGTTTGTTTAAAAGATTTCTAAGGGCCACCTTTGTATAATCTTCTTTGTCCTGACTGCTGTCTCATTCTGTATGGTCTTATTCAGCAATGGCTCTATCACAGCAACATTGATTCAATCTATCCTCAGCAGGATTTGGCTGTCCTCTTTTCTAGTATCATTTGCCATGCTTTGTCCTGAGACTTGCAGAGATGAGATCTTGCCCAGATTTTTTTGCAGACAGGAAGAGACTGTGCTGTGATGAGCATTTACTCACATACTTGCTTCTAGTGAAACCGTTCAGATTATTCAAGGAGGTTTGCCACAGCATGTGGGAGAGACCTTCACGCTCTGAATGCAGATACGAGGTGTGCAATAACCCCGTTTCCTCTAGTGTGTAGGTGGTGAGATGGAGTTCCAGCTTCTGCCAGAGGTCTGTTGGGGCTCTGCTGACTGACTGTGGCTGACCTTTGCATACACACACACTCACTTTCTCAGGGAGAGGCGTTTTGGATGCTTATACACTGCTTGGCCTATGAAAGACTCATTAAAATTTGTCCTAACATGCTGTTTAGGTCCACTAATTCACCATGTTTAATTAATTTTGTAACGGCAAATCCACTCAGGTTGATTAAGATCCTTAGGGCTTGTCTTTGATTCCCTCCCCACCCCCTTGTTTTCAGTAAAATAAGCATAGGATAACACTTTCGAGTTCTTAAGAGAGCAGAAATGTAAAAAAGAAATGACCATGCAGCAAAAGGGGACAGGGGAGCAAGAAGAAACAGATGGAAATTACCCATGCAAAAATGGTGATAAAAGCATAAATGCTAATAAGAGATGTGGAATGCTGAAAAATTAAAAGGTAGATAATAAGGCAACTTTGATAGCAGTCCAAATGCTAAGCGATGCCACGCATTGTTTGCTCTAAGATTTTGCTTCATTTGGTATTCAGTCATTGGCGATGACACCTTTTATTCCTGCTATCTGGCAGTTTAGACTGAATATTTTCCTTGAGTTTTTGACTTTCTCACCTCAGTTCAGTTTATTGATGCTGCACTGACGACCTCTGAAGGCAGAGATGATTCCCTTTCTGCTATTATTGGTATTGACCATGTCACTTCAGAGTCTCTTGTACATGCTACACACGTAGTCCCCCAAATCATTATCCAGTTATTTTCTCTCTGCTACATTATTTCAGCTTCCATTGAGCTTCATAGGCTAAAAATATTCTTGAGTCAAAACCCAGCGATGCACGTGAGCAGAGCTGACCTGCCTGGGAAGGTGGGAGAGCAAGCAGCAACCTTTGTAAACGTGTTCTGAATCCTCCCTGGACCTACCTGTTTCAACAGTCCTGGGCTTTGTCAGTCACCTTTGAACTTCTGTTCAGCTAAAGTAGAGTGCAGATAATCACCCCACTTTGTGACACCCTCAGCAGACTCAATGTTAAACCCAGTCCTACATTTAAATTGCCTCATATGGGGTTGGGATGTGTGGCTGATGCTGATGGGTCCCAGGTTAGCTAAGCTCTACTACTTCCCCTCCTCTGGTGGGGTAGGCCACAGTTAGGCAGCAGAAGGTGTGCTGGAGGGAGCTGTTGTGTTCAGCACTGCTGGAGCAGCCCCAGCAGTGACTCAAACCCTCCTCACTACTACTGAGCTGAGAAATCGGGGCAGCTGCATCCAGCCAGTCCTTGCTGGAAAAAGCAAGCACTTACTTTCACAAGGGATTTAGATAGTTTCCTTGTCACAACCTTCTGATAATGTCCATGTCTGTACTTTCCAAACTCCACTGACTCTTACCAAATGGGATTAACTGGATTATGATAATTAAAAGCTGATCTCCAGCAGTGTAAAGGAGCAAGGAAACAATGACAATGGAACCCAAATAACCCAGTGAAGCAATTGGGGCATGCTGGCCCAGCACTTCGTGGCTCTCAGGGGAGACACCAACTCCAGTATCTAGGTGTGACAATCGTCAACCAGGAGAGTCAATGAGAGCAGGTTCCCAGCTCACCTTACAGGCGAAGAGGGTCACTGTACACAGGCTGTGGGTTTCATTATGGGAAGCAAGGATAGAGCATTTTTGGATTGTACAAGACTTACTATGGTGTGTTTAGAGAAAGAACTAAAGGTGAGTGAATGAAGGGATAATAGTGGTTTGGGGGAGGAACAAGTATGGGAAAATTGAAGGATAAGGTGATAAAAGAGTTGATTATGTGTTAAGAGGCTGCTAGTCAGTACAGTTATCTCTCCAAACCCTTGCCTGACACATGTTGTATGTCCTGTCCTCTTCTCAACCTCCATTTCTCACTAGATTAAAAGACTTTGTATTCTGTGTGCATGTATATGTGTGGGTGTCTTCATGCAGCTACTGGAGTGAAGATGATGGGTCAGAGGTACCCATGTGTCTGTGGTGCAGCAGCTGGGGAGGCTGGAGTGCATGAGAGGTCTAAGTTTCAGCTCCAGGGCAAGGGGCTGTGGGTCAGAGAGGCCTGAGAGCAGGGGCAGCTGGAGAGACTGTACTGCATGTGTATTCTGTGGGCCTGTATCTCAGCATGGTCACTGATCGGGCCAGATGAGCTGGTGAGTGGGACATGAGGCCAGAAGCCTAGGTCAGATACTGGAGAGGTCAAAGACTGTGGGGCTTGGGTGCTGGAGGAAGCAGGGGTTCCACACTGGGTTGGAGGGGTATGTGTGTGTGTGTGTGTGTGCCTGCCCGAGCGCTGTGTTTTCTGTCTGTGTTAATCTGTATGGTTGGCCATGGATATATGGATATATGTATTGTGGGCATGTGTGCCCATACTGGATGGGTGTGGGGATGTGGTGCCGCAGCAGCTTTGCCTCTGTGAGGCTATGGGATTCAGCAACCTCCAACACAGACCACAGCCATGTATTTTCAAATTGCATTCCTTGTATTTTCAAACAGCATAATGGCTTTTTGTGTAGGAAGTGATTTTCCCAGTGATCTTGATGAAGATTTTACTTCTCCTTATAAATGCATGATTTAAATGTCTTGCACTCTCTTTTTGGTCACTTATAACAAAACTAGGCCACAGAATTATTTTCTGCCTAATTAAATCAGTATAACCATGCGTGCTATGTAAATTTACCCATATACTTCTTTGAAACTGTGTGCAATTGTTTCTTCTGTTAGCATGGCTGTGGTTTTAACTTTGTTGTGGTCTCTTTCCATCTGCAGAAATTCCAGAGAAGGGAGTCTGCTCTTTGGCACTCCTTGCGGTGACATATGCTTATGCGACTGGGGGTACTTTCTGGGCATCCTTTTCCTCCATCTTTACATGTGGGATGTGCTAAGCCCTGAACCCATAAGCCATGGTCTTAGTGAGAAGCATTACACTTTCCTATCTTCCTGTGGGCTTCCCACGGGGTCACAGCCACCTTTGGGTGCCTCCACCTGCTCTGACATGGGGTCTTCCACAGGCCGCAGGTGTATATCTGCTCCACCATCATCCCGCACAGGCTGCAAGGGGGCAGCCTGCCTCACCATGGTCTTCTCCACAGGTTGCTGCAAGGGAATCTCTGGTCCAGTGCCTCTCTCCCTCTTTCTTCACTGACTTGGGTGTCTGCAGAGTTGTTCCTCTGATATCTTCTTACTCCTCTCTCTGGCTGCAATTGCTTTCAGGGTTGTGCTGATTTTTTTCCCCCTCTTAGCCCTGTTACCACTGTCGCTGATGGGCTCGCCATTGGTCAGCAGTAGGTCTGTCTTGGAGCTGTCTGGTATTGACTCTGTCAGATATGGGGGAAGCTTCTAGCAGCTTCTTGCAGGCTCTCCCCCTCCCCCCTCCAAGTCTTGCCATACAAACCCAGTACATTTCCCTAGAGAGACGCTGAGGATCCATTGATGTAGCGGTGTGCGTTTTTAATTGTTTTCACAGGCACTGAAAGAAATGGAAGGACAAAGAGCTGAGATGAACCCAGACTGTTAAAGCCAGAAATATTGTTAAAATTTTTGGAAACAGATTGACTGATAAAGCTTCCAAAAAGGCATCTACAGTAATGAATGCTCTTTCCATCCTAAGAATGACACATGTGGTTCTTTCTAACCTTATTAAAGATTTGTATTACCTGTTAGATAGTCTGTGACAACAATATCAGGAAGATAGCAGTGCTGAGTTCTCATTAATGCTGGGCACAATTTAGATGATTTGGTCTGAGGCATAATAGAGTGTCTTAGGGAACTGAGGAGCCATGAGGTAAAGCAAGAGTTGTAAAACCCATAGTTGTTCACCTTCACACTTAACTGCTTCAGGGTGATGCTCCTCTCTGTCTTCAATGTTCTTTCACAGTCAAAGTGCATGCAGTTAAATTGACTTCTTTTGCACTATAGAAAGAAAAATAAATCCTCCCTTCTTAAAAACTGTGGCTTTTGCCCTTCATGTTGATAGCTGTGGCACCCTTTTGTACATACTGGCTATAAACCAGAAAAAGTCAGAAGCCTAGCATTTTATTTTAGCCTTCCAAATTCGATGGTTTGCTTATAAATTACTGAAAGTTTTCTCCCACTACTTATATCTTCTTTCTACTTCCCTCACACCCTTGTTCGTAATCCATTTGTGTGTATTTCTTCTAACTTCCTGTTTCTTACAAACCTGTTTCATTCTTCTTTTCCCCAACTGGGAGGTCCTTTTTAAAGAAATAATATTTAGAGGGTTGTTTGTTTTTTTTTTTAAACCCTTCAGTATACTGCAGCATGGTTAGGAGCATCTTCTGACAAGTTCAGCAGCTTGACTGCATTGTAAGAAGAACCGTCTTTTTGCTTCTTTCAAACCTGTCACCGGTTTGTTTCTTCTGAGTACCCCAAGTTTTTACAATGGAAAAAGCTGAACAGTTGATCTCAGTTCACTTCTCCAGGGCATTTAAGGTTCTATAAACTTTTGTCACACCTCCCTAACTTTTCTTTCCCAGGCTGAAGAATTGGAAATTATTTCTCTTTCCCTATTTAGAAGTGATTCTATACCTTTGATCTTCCTTGTTGCCTTCCTCCTATTTGAGTTTCCCCTTACACAACATGAAAGCACAGTCTGTAAAACAGAAAATCCATTAATACTTCATAGCATCCTTGTTTAGTAAGGAAGTAGGTCATTGTAAATTCTGATGACCCTGAATTAAGAGAAGAAAAAAATGTTGAGCCTGATCCTCAAGGCAAGAGCAAATTAGCTGAAATGTTACTGGTGAAAAGAAATGAAAAATGTGTGACCTGACCCATGCAGTTTTGAGGTGAAGACTTACAATATTTTGCTTAACGAAATGCACATGCTTCTATGGTTTGTAAAGAAGGCTCAAAAGAATTGTTATGCATTTATTAGAGTGAAGGGAGAGAAATAAATATGTTTGCTTTTCATGTCAGAAGTTAAGAAGTTAAGTTCTGCTTTCATTAAAAGCAATTCTAAAGGAGAGAAGAGTGACTGTGATTATACTGCATTGTGTGAAGACTGGAACCGTTAGAATTCTTTCTGCAGGGCTACTGTTTATTGGCTGTATTATTATTGTTATTCTTATCCTTATTCTTATTCTTACTATGCTATTATTTGCACAATGCCAATTTAGGATTGGGAAGCTGAATATTTTTTTTAAAAAATTCAAACCCATATTACTTGAGATGTCAGAAATTAAAATCAATACTTTGGAGCATGCAAGGAATCCTTCCTAGATGAGGAGGAACAATATGATATTCCAGATTTTTCTAAAATAACTGTATTCCTCTTCTAAAAGAAATTATCCACAAATAAAGACATATAAATCAACATGAAATAAAAAAAAGAAAAATTGCAGTGTATCTGAATGACAATGCAATTAATGGCTCATTACCTCGATGCCAAAGAAGGCAATGATGATTGTATAGCCGCTGATGAGAGAATTTTCAGAATGCATTATGGATGTTGCGCTTCATCCTGACAAATTCAGTTCACCCAAGACTGAACAATGGGAAGGGACTTTTTAGAAGAGTGTGGAGTGATAGAACAAGGGGGAATAGTTTTAAATTGGAAGGGGGTAGATTTAGACTGGATATTAGGAAAAAAATCTTCACTATGAGGGTAGTGAGGCACTGGCACAGGTTGCCCAGGCAGGTGGTGGCTGCCCCCTCCCTGGAGGTGTTCAAGGCCAGGTTGGATGGGGCCTTGAGCAATGTGGTTTAGTGAGAGGTGCCCATAACAGGGGGGTTGGAACTTGATGATCTTTAAGGTTCCTTCCAGCCCTAACCATTCTATGAATCTATAATTCAATAAGCAGCATCAAAGGAGTGTTACATTTCAGGTATTAGAGACTTCCCTTAACAAGCATCCAGGACATGGATCAAAGGAGAACTGCACCATCCAAGTGCATCTAATGCTTGCAGATCTATTTATATTATGGATACTAGATAGTTCACAGTAATTTTAAGGTAAAATTAATTACATATTCTGTGTATTTCAGCATTTTAGCATTGAAGAAATGTTTCCCATTACAAGAGGCCTTGCCAATATTAGTGTATGTATGTGTATATATAATATGCTAAATTATATATGAATAAATATTTATACTACAGATAAATACATGTATTTTTTCTTTCTTTCTACATATGTAATTTTAGTAGCAAATCAAAGGCTCTGGACTGTATTTTGAGGATAATGCTTCCATTCTCTGTTGTCTTTCAGCTTGGCTAGCATGGTTTTCTTGATGAGGTTTGTGTGTACATGCCTTCTATTTTAGCTCGGTAAGTCCAGCTTGGATTAAGCACATCTGAGTATCACAGGACTGAATGCAAGTATAGGCATCTTTCCTCAAGTTGCTGTTTGTTCATCAACCTCATGCACGTTGCCATGAGGTGAGCAGCAGACTATGGGGTTTGATTACTCATAGCTTAAAGTGTGGACCACATGAAGAACATAATGTTGCCTCTGAGAGTCAGACTATCTGGAGGGACAGGAGAGCTGAACAAGTAGTGTGTATACCTCCTACACAGACCAAGAGTGTTGATGTTCAGTTTTCTTTCACTGCCATTTACAGCACTTTTTGGGAGGAGTTGGGCAGTAGAGGTAAGGACAGCGTAAACCCTAGTGTACATGGAAAAATAATTATTTCTTTTTTAAAAACCCTAGATATTTTTAATCTCCTCCATTCTTATGTTTACCTAAGAACATTTTTGGCAAGAGAACAGCAAATATGATTAGTATTCTGTTGTGGCCGCCAGCCTTGCCTGTTCTGTTGGTTTGGATGTTGGGGTTAGGGTTTTTTTTTCTTTCCACTTCCCTTATAGTGTTGCAGAGTAACAAATTAAAAAGATATTTTGAGAAGTTAATTCTCTTCAATATTTTAAGAGGCTTGTTGAGCTGGATTAAAAAATTAAATCCAACGCTGTATTCAGCTATATAAGTATTTTAAACTTCCGTGTTTTCTAAAGATAGAGCAGTGATAGCATTCCATCAGTGGCAGAGTGCCACAGTCCACAGTCCGTTGCTTTGGGATTCAGAACCGCTGACCTGTGTCTCTGGCTTTGTCTCTTGAAGTGCAGTTGACTTATTCGAAGTCCTCTGAAAGATCATATTTCTGCTCCATGCCTCCGTTTCTTCCATCTCACCATTGGCTAAATGCTGATCTTAATATTTACCTTCATACAATTTCACCTCAAACATGCTATATAACGATCGTATCACACTATAATATTTTATTTTGAGGAAGATTATTGCAAAGGAAAAGATCAGATCTGAAAGTGGAAAAGAACGCCTTGTCTTTGGTCTTATGCTTGTCTACTCTTAACAGATCTGATGAATATAATTATTGTGCATTATTTTAAGATCTTTCATATGGTGCATAAAAAGTCACCCTGCTTTCTTAAAGTTTCTTAAAGTTTTCTAAAAATCAATATAACTTAATGGTTTCCCTTGCTGTGATTTTGTTTGTTGTGTCCTTCTGCACTGTGAGGAATAGAAATACTTCTCACCTGGAAGACGAGGTGGCTAGTAACATCAGTATAATCCTGGAAATATTTATAACCCTTTTTTATCTGGGACTAGAAAGTGCCTCAGGGTCTTAAGCGTGCTGATCAAGCAGAAGTAGAGGCTAATGTATATATTACAGATCCAGAAGGACGCGTGAGGATCATCTGGTGCTGTAAGTTATAATCCTATAGGTTATAGTCTTGTATAGCTCAACTGAATCACTTTCATTTGCACTCTTCAGTGGCTCCCCTACTCTGAATCCTGGCCTACAGTGGGCCCAACAGTAGTTGGACCACCATCCATTTTTGTTACTGAACTTCTACTTGAAAATGCTGTTAAATCTGGTCTCACAGATCAGCTCTGACTGTTGCACTGTAAGTTTGCAAGACCGCCATAACAACTAGCCTTCGTGCCACTTCTCTGAAGACAAGCAGCTCTCATGCAAATCACCTTAGGAGGTCTGTCTTGCTCTCTGCTCGTGACACACTATGACTTGTAGTTACTGAGCCAGAGCTGGATTGATAAAAAGACCAACCAATTGTGGGTTTTAGAAAACCTTTTCTGACATGTGAGCTGCATCTCAGTGGCCCTAATTTCGAGAGGAAGAGTTGCTTTACTTACTCAAAGGCAAGGCATGGGCTCCAGATGGTTGGGACTGCTTCATGAGATGCATACAAACTCAAGGAGGGGGAAGTGATTGGCAGAAGGAAACAGGATGCGAGGAGTTGGAATAAAACAGTCTCCTGAGCTGCTGGCGGCCAGACGTGACTGCAGTGCAAATAGGCTATTTCAATGTAAATGAACTGCGACCAAATTTTCAAAGTTATTTGTGTGCCTAAAAGCCACTTATGAATATTTTATCGAGTGCTTTGATTTCCACATGAGTTAGGTACCTAGGCATTTTTAAAACAGATTTCCTCTTGCCTTGCCGTGAACTGTGAAGTTTTAGGAGCTAGTACTTCTAGAATGGGGCACACACCAGCAGGTTGTGGTGCTGAGTGGACCTTTTGGGCTGAAGACTGACACAGGAGGAGGCTATTTGAGCTCTGAATGAAGGCCTGCATCGAAGTGATTGATAACTGGGGGCAAAAAGAGTAAGAAATAATTTTAGGCAGCAGCCTGTGAATGTTTCTTAGATCAATATTATGTTCCTCACCTGACAATTCTCATAAAGGTTTCTGACTTCTCTCCTATGCATAAAGTGTTGATGGTGATTGCCTTTGACAACCCTTTGAAGCAGCATGAAAAGAAGAAAAGCAAAATCTGCTTCTGCTCTTCTGTCATGGAGCTTCTAAAGAACCTTTCTGCATCCACTATGACACTGCTTTACCCACTTTTTAAAATCCAAATTGATTTGTTTCTCTTAACATAGAGGAAACTTAATTCTATCTTCTAAGTGGATTTGCCTGTCAGAATTAAGGCTTGGAGAGGTTTGCTATGGTCTAGGTCATGCTGACCTTAATTAAAGACCACATCACCATGTGTCAGGTAATGTCACACATTATTTTGACGGTGCCCTGCTGCACTAATTCCTAAAAAAATAGCAACTGAGTACAACATAGGCAAGCTAAAAGACATGCAATTAATTTGTTTCCAAAACATCTTTATTCAAATGTGATTTAAATTTCCTGAGTTATGAAAACATTTCCCATGATATAAGTTCCTGTAACTACCATAAACACTCTAGTTGGGAGGCAAATCTGGAGTATCTAATTTGTTTGTTTGGTTTTTTTAACATAAATAACAGGCATGTCTTGTCTAAAATGCAGCATATGAAACTTAGTCATTTGCCACCTACTCTCCCTTTTGTGGGTTTTATTTTTTTTCCCTTTCCCCCTGCAGTTCCTGTATTACATGCTCATTTGTGCAGCTTGTCATTTCTTCCTTGCCTGGGGACCTGCTCTGGCATGGGATCTATGCAGGCTTCTGGGGGCTCACACCAGGAGGGAGGGCAAGTGACCGTGCAGAGTACACGGTGCAGGACAGGACACAGAGCCCTTGGTAGGCACCACCTTCTCCATCTGCCGTGTCCTCCCAGCCAGCAGGCACTGCTACGCCTCCTCATGGGATGTACAGCCCTGTTGTTGCCTGATTTTATCCTCCTTTTCTGCTGTGGATGCAAGGATGTTAAGTTTCTTTGAAAAATAAGGACCTGTGGAGAAAAGAAGTGGTTTGATGGGGGATGGGATGTAACATGTTTGATATTTTGAATGTCAAGCTGTTGAAACAACTTGACAATATCAAATGTGGAGACCACAGGAATAATTTATGTGAAACAAAATACTACTTTTGGGAGTAATTTAAAATCCAGGATTCATCTAACAGACTTGTTTGTAAGTGTAAGGCATTTTCTTAAACATGTCCATGGCAGTCTTGGTGTTTTGATAACCACCTTGGTCAACATCATGTTTCAATCTGAGCACTGTCTTTAAGGCAGTTGATTTGCTTTCAGTATTTCTTTCAGTTATGAGTAATATAGAAGGTAACATTGTGAAGGAAATAATTTCTGTATTTTGAAATTTCTTGCATTGTCTTCTACTGTGAGAGAAGTTTGCAATAATTCTAACAATTTTCTTTCACTTTGTTCTGTATATTTAGTTGCACTAATCTTTGTATTGACTTTGTACTTCAGTCCTTAATTATCTGATAGTAGTTTCATGGCAGGAGACTGATCTTCTCTTTCATCCATAATAGAAATTTTCAATGGACTTCCAGCTACTCTGCTATAGTTTTTTTATTTATGAACGTGTTTTAACCATATGATTTTATAATGTGCTGGGTTGTGAGGTGGATTAATATTATTAATTTTTTAAGTTTTATTTGAAGTGGCTGGTTGGATTTATCCATTGAGCGTTTTCAAACTGACTATTAGCACGTTGCTTGTGATGAGCTCAGCACTGAATATTAAATTAATGTTGAAAAACTTGTAGAGGATCGTTTAAAAATCAGATTAATCTTACCTACAATATAAAATAGCAGGCAAGCCTACAAAGAACTTAGGAAAGAATAGACTGCTGAATAAAACTTCATTAAACCCAGCTAGATCTTTTCTGAGATACTTTTAGAATCAATTTTAATTTGCTTTTAATGCATAGTCATTAAATACATTAATGAAGTGTTCTAACACTGTTTTTATTTCTTACTACTTTAATTCTTGCTAAGCTCTTTGAGTCTTCTTTGATTATCATGGCATTTGAGTTTTTTAAAAATAAATATTTAAACTTCATTCATTTAATGATGTATCGAACATAGAGCAATTGTTGACTAGCAAGAAATGTTGAAAAAGTGCTGGTAAATCTTACAGTATTTTAGAAGCATGGAGGAATTTACTGCCTTTTTCATCTAGTTTTGACTATTGATTTTTGAAATCTGAATAGACCAATGTTTGGCCCCGTCTCTTCTGTTTTTTGATGGCCCCGTCTCTTTCTATTTTTTTGCCCACCCCAAACCCCAGATAGTGTCATTTCCCTGTCCTTAATCTGCAGCTAGAACTGCTCTTGGAACACATCTGGAACAGTAGGTGCCTTTAAAACGCACCTGATGTCCCTAGTTGTTACTAATCGAATGCCTGGAAAGAAATCGAAACATAAAGACACTTCATTTAGTAGGAGTACAGCTTTGATACTCTGTAAGTAAAAAGAGTTTTACCCCAGGCTTACTTTCCAAAGTCATATTGCTATTTTTGTAGGGTGGGAGGGTAACATGTTGAAGTTGCATATGCAGGAAAAGCGCCTGCATGGCATCTTCAGATATTTCAAATGCACTTTTGCTACCTCAGTTCTACCTCCATTTGGAAGACAAAAATTAGTAGTTTTTACCTCCAAAAAAATTCTGGGGATAAACATTTAGAAGATTATCATCTTCCAGTCATTGCAGTTGAAAACAAGTAGTTTTGTCATCTTTTGTAGCATTTGATATTATAAAAGTTTATTTTGAGCTGTAACTACAGGAAATTTCAAGGAAAAAACCATTTAACTTTCACAGAATCAGAGAACTGTAGGGGTTGGAAGGGACCTCCAGAGATCATCGAATCCAACCCCCCTGACAAAAAAGCAGGCTGCCTAGGGCAGATCGCACAGGTAGGCATCCAGACGGGTCTTGAATATCTCCAGAGAAGGAGGCTCCACAACCCCCCTGAGAAGGCTGTTCCAGGGCTCTGTCACCTTCACCCTGAAAAAGTTCTTCTGCATATTGGTGTGGAACTTCCTGTTTTCCAGCTTGAAGCCATTGCTCCTTGTCTTGCCTCCAAGGACCATTGAAAAGAGGCTTGCCATTTCCCTTTGTCTCCCACACTTTGGATATTTATAAACATTAATCAGATCCCCTCTCAGTCTTCTTTTCTCAAAGGGCTGAACAGCCCCAGTTCTTTCAGCCTTTCCTCATAGGGGAGATGCTCCAGTCCTTTAATCATCTTCGTAGCCCTTCTCTGGACTCTCTCCAGGAGATCCCTGTCCCTGTTATACCAGGGAGCCCAGAACTGGATACAATATTCCAGGTGGGGCCTGACCAGGGCAGAGTAGAGAGGGAGGATCACATCCTGTGGCCTGCTGGCCATGCTCCTCTTGATGCACCCCAGGATTCCATTGGCCCTCTTGGCCCCCAGGGCACACTGCTGGCTCATAGCCAACCTGTCATCAACCAGCACCCTCAGGTCCTTCTCCGCAGAGCTTTGAGTTTGGTATACTCCTGACATACTCAGTGCGGAACCCGAGTAAGTATTCTGTCAGATTGCTGCTTTTGGTGAGTAAAATGAATACAAATACAGAGGCCACTTTTGTGTTTCTCTCCTTGCTCAGCATGGTTTTGCTGTCCCACGATGAGAACAGCATGCAATGCAAACCCAAAAGAATGCCATTTGCCAGGCTGCCCTTTCTGTAGAAACTGGCTGGCACATTGGATCCGTACGTTTCCATGAGCCCAGTGCAGTGCATCGTTACATCCTCCCTGTTGCTGAGGAGCAGCTAAGAGCGGCCTGGTCACCGACCTCACTGGCTGGGAGAAGACAAGGCACAGGAGACACAGCATTGCTAAGCCTGAACAAAGCTCTGTCTAGCTTAGTGTCTTTGTCATCACCGTGGAAGTGGAATGGCTAAAGGCAAATAAATATAAAACAATGTAAGGCTTTTCTGGTCATTTCAAGACATTCCAAAGGACATCTGAGAGGAGAATTAAGGGCAAGGGAGTGCTGATAGGATTGATCTTTACCTGCACTGCAGCATGTGATATAATTTGGGAATGGGTTGCTAGGACACAATACTGACAGTGATAAATGACCGCTGCTTAACTGCTGAGTTTTGTGTGCTTGGTCAAAGAAATACATTTTCTAAGGCTTTAATCTTCAGGTTTTGGTCTTGCAGATGTGTAAGTAGCCCTTTGCTACATAGATCCCCATTTACAGTATTGGTAGAACAGTTTGTAACACACCAGTGTCTCTCAGCTACCATTGTGCTCATTAGCTGCAGGCTGAGCAACTAATATGAAGTTTCTGCCTCTTGACATACAGCAGTGCAGCTCCTCGTTTTCTGAAATGAGATTTTGTCTGAGTTTTTGCTAAACTAGTAAAATTATATTTTCTAAACATGATGCATTTTGATAAAGATGAAACAAGCATTATTCACAAAGGAGTTCTTTATAGCTGATTTGCTGTTTAGGATTTTTTTTTTTTATAGCAGTATCAATTGTTCTATCATTTAAAAACATTTAGGGTTGGATTATTATTTCAGGTAGCTTTAGAATTTTATCTTTTCTGATTTCAAATAGGTTGTTTTCCCCAAACCCTATTTTTATGTCTAAATACATTTGTATAGACAGAAACATCTCTATTGTTTGCAAACACAGCATAAGTTACTGCGGTGACATGAAAATTAGTGAAAGATTTGATGACTATCTTAGTAATTTTTGTCACTTAAAAAAAAATTGTTTCAACATATTTTTTAATTTGGCCTACCTGAGGAAATATGTTTGACGGTACAAAAATCAGCTCTCCTCATTGTTAGCTTTGATGTTATTCAAAACTCCAGTTTGCTGATGTTCCCAACCTTAAATCATCTGTGCAGCTATATAAGATTAGTTTATACTTAGTGGTACTTCATGTGACGGTTTATAAACTTCTGGATTTTTACCAACATGTGGATGTGAAATGAAAACTCTATTTTGCTTATGTATGCTGAAGCTAATATTTATGCTCATGTTTTAGAACAGTAATTTATTGTGCAAGCTGATGGACAGGTATAGCGTGCTATTCATCAAAGCGTATATGAAAGCAATGATTGAAGCCCGAGTTTGGACACATTGGTGAATTCTAAAAATTATGATATGGAGGCATCCCTTAACCATTAATCCATGTGAAATACTCCTGGTGCATAATCACAGTACCTGGAAACTGTTTTTAGAAACTATTAATTGTTCAGTGCACTTTTATTCAGTAAATAAAAGATACTTGCATGGAATGTGGATAAAAGTGAAGAGATACTGTTCACATTATGTCCTATCCTAGATTTAGTATGCTATTTTAATGTGTAGCAAATAGAAATATGTTTCACAAATTCAATCTTCACCGTCAGTTTGTTTATGAAGCCCTGATTATGTTTTCAATACTGAATCCAATGAAATTGCTTGAAAATCTTGAAGGCAATGAACTGAAATTCTTAGGTGAATCATATTGTTAATGAAAATGGCGTGAACTGAATTGCATTTCTTTTCAGAGTAACATGTGAAGTAGTTATGCTGCCAGCACGACACTCTGTCTTTGTATAATACAAATGGTACAAGAAGAAACTGCAACTCTCCGAAAATTACCATTCAAAGATCATGCAACTTTTTTCTTGTGAATAGTCAAAATCACTTGTCCTCATCTTGCTGACTCATGACTTTCTTCAAAAGCTCCATGGTACTCATCTCAGGGCTCAGAAAGGCCTATGATCAAAGGAAGGGAGCAGATAAAGGGACAAAGGCAGAAGCGCCAGGGTCGCACTCCGTAAATTACAGTCCCACAGCAACCTGAGCAGGGCAAGCCCAGAGATGGTACCAGGTTCAACCAAGAGTCAAGATCATAAGGCAAATCATGATGAGGACAAAGGTGCAAGGTCAAACCAGAAAGTCAATCCATAGGTTGGGATCATGTTCACCAGTGGCTGAGCACATCCACAGTGACAAGGCACAGCTGAGGTGAAGTCGGTCCACAGGTTGAGGTCCAGATCAGGGCATCTGTGGATGGGTTTAGCAGTCCTCCAGCAAAGCTCAGGCAGGAGCTAAAGGCCCTATGCTATGCTTAAATAGAGCTTATAGGCCTATGGATGAAGGTGGAAGCCCCACGTGAGGCTGGTAAGGGTTGTTTGGGTTTATGAGTGTGCACAAGGCTCTGGCACAAGGATCACTCTCTCCTCATCCACAAAGCCAGTCATTTCATCACGTAAGGGTGTCAGGTTGTTCAGTCATGATTGCCCCTCCATAACTCCATGCTGGATCATCCCAGTCACCTTCCTGTCCTTTGTAGGGATGGAAATAGCTTCTAGGAGGATTTGTGCTATCACCTTCCCGGACATCAAGGTGAAGTAACCTTCCTTGAAGACAGGAGTGACATTTTCTTTCTTCCCATTCTCAAAACCCTCCCCGATCACCATGAGCTTTCAAAGATAATGGAGAGTGGCCTTGTAATGATATCAACAAATTCTCCCAGCTCTTGTGGTTGCATCCCATCACGTCCTGGAACTGGACCTTCAACTGGAGCTCTGCTGAGGTCTCTAACAACTAATGAGAAAATAGTATACAGGATCTTTTGCATCTGAGATCACCTCCAGGCATTCTAATTTAGAAAAAAAATTTAAAAATCTATTGATCTGGATTGTGTAGTATGCAAATGTGGAGAGAATATAAATGTAAAGACATATTTTGATGTGGAAATGGAAGATTTTTTTAGAAAAAACATAATTTCGTTAACAAGAGAGAACCACATTTATCCCTGGTATGACATTGCTGATTTTTGTGGTGATGTAGGTAAGACGTTGGCTCGGAATACTTCTTCAGTTTCAAAACTAATGAAATTCCTTTTCTGTCGTAAACTCTTGCTAACAAAGAGAGCTGTTCAATTTTATTGCCTTCTCTCTTAGAACAAAGTCAGACTCTAAAAGACATTTTCAGGTTTTCTGAAAGGCTGTAGCTTCCCAAATGAGAATGGATGAGAGAAAGTTGAGATTTTATTGGAGGAAAAAATACTTTTTCAGGGAAATAATCTTTGGGGATCTGTACCAGTGCTTGTATGGTTAGTGTGCATAGCCGTGGTGTATCTTCTGCAAACAGTTTTTTGTTACTTGGCAGGGAGTAAGCATGTTAAGGACAGTGCTAACTATAGAAAGAGCTATACACATTTGTAACTACAGAGGTGATGGATCTGCCCTCAGCCACCCAGGCAGTGTTGGCAGGTCCACAAAACACCAAAAAAAAAAAGGGATACAACAGTTTTCTTTGTCAGCCTATGAAGCAGTTTTGATGAAGATTCTTTCAGAGCAGGAACAAAGCAAGAGTAACAAATATTTATTTTCTGTCAGGCATTAATTTATTTTCTATTCATTGATTTTTTACCTTGCATCTGAGTTTGCGTTTGTCTTGTTAAAAGGCGGTTTCTTCATGCACAGCTTGTGCCTCTGTTAGCAGTAAATCAGGATTCCAGGACTGATTCAGCCTCTCAAGCCTTTTTTTCAGTGCTGCCCAGCTCACTGTCTCTAATAGCCATTACTCTTGCTACGGCTTGCTTTTACTCAAGAGTACCTTGTAAAGGACCACTGTGAAGCAGCTCACTGTCCATTTTTGACTACCTCCATGGACACGATCTACACTACCTGCACAGTGCAAACTCAGGTATCTTCTACTATAGAAGTGGACAAGCGGAGGTGGTGAAAGAAGATGGAATCTGCAGGAAAGTCACAATTTTGACTGCATTTACACCTGCGAACCAAAGAAATTCCAGACCAATCAACTGAACAGTCTAAACAAAGTGACTGAATTAATGAGCTCTAACAAAAACCAAAGCAGGAATTTTTAAGCCTTGGCCAGAGGAAGGAAAGTTCCTTACTCATTTCAATCCTATTCTGGCACTTTAAGCCATTACTCGTTTTGTCCCTCTTATGGTACCTTAAACAATGAAGTGTTGGTGTGTCTTCTACCTGTCCTACTGTGTGACCCTTACATGTGGCTCCCCTCATGCTGGCTTGGAGTCAGCATTTAAAGAGCTGTCCTGTGAGCTGCTGATCATGCTCTTTCTTATGCTTTTGCTTCAAGAAGTCCTGATGGCAGGGGTAAAACCTGTCTGTGCTCTTCCTAAAGCTACATCTACTGTGTTACCCATCTAACTGGTCATTGAGAGACTGGAGTTTGCCTCATAAGTCCTGCCTGGCCATTTTCCATTACAGTATCCATAGCTGTTTGCCATGAAGCCTGTGGTTTGGCATCTTGCGGCAGTCTTGTAACATCTTAATGAGATTTATGTGTAGAAAAAAAAGGAAGAAAGTGTGTCAGCTTTTTTTAGGATCTGACAACACATAATGCACTGAATTAGCCACTGTACTAGCCTCTTATGACACCAGTACCTAAATACTAAGTTCTTCAACTTTGTGCATGGGTATCTGAGCTGAGTTTGTTTGCAGACTGTCTCAGGAATCTGCTTGGAGAGAAGTTCTGTCCAGACTAATAAACTTGTGTGGGAATGAACTTGGAAGAGATGGAAGAGCTGAGCTTGTGGTGTTCTTCAGCATCCCACTGCTTGTAGAAATGTCTAACAAGTGGTGGGAGTGGGGGATGAAAGGAGACAGTTTGTGTGCTCTTCTAGAGCCATTGGATCACTGGGGGTTTCAGGCTGCAATTTTGTCACTTCCTCAAAGAGGAAAGTATATTGAAAACCTTTTTCCGCAGAAGGTGGTGAATAATGAGGTACAGAATTTGTTGATTAGATTGGGATATTCAGAGTGCCCATTGCACAGAGCTGAGCAATGCTTATGTGAATATGTTTAACGGGCGAGCAAAACAGAATGGGGACTGTTCTCCACCCCCAGTGGTGAGCACAGCTAGTGTCCATATACTTAAATTCATATGACATTGAATGCTAAGTGAGGAAGAATGGGATAGGAAAAATTAACTAAGTGTGTACATACATTTACAGATCGGGAAACCGTGATTAAAAGATTGACTTAGAGAACCTAAGAGCAAACTAGACCTGCACTTGTCAGGTGCTGAGAAGTGTTCCCCTGAGAGAGCACCTTACTTGGCAACATGAAGATGCTCTAGCACCCTTCTCTGATTGACAAAGGGTGGTGTGTGACAGATACTGCTCCAGGTCTTTTGTAGTGCAGTATTACCTTGTATCTTTATGATGCATTGTCAGATCTTTCTAATGGCAGGCTGTACTGTTAAAAGGCCAGTTGCAGGTGAAACTTACTTTGCTGCAAAAGATGATTTGTTTCAGCAAGTGAAACTGGTGGGGTTTAGGTAGGAATTTTCTTTTTGCATGGGAATATTTATCTCGTGGAGAACAGAAACTGTAGTAATTTCATATAGTAAAATACCCACAAGTCAAATGTACTTTCTACGTTGTTTATACTGCTGTTTAGGATCACCTATGATGTAATTTTTTTCTATTAGCTTAGAACATGTTATGTTCAAAAAACCCCATCTTTTATAGATACAAGCAGGAGATGAAAAACATTAGAGAAGCAAAATTGTTTATTTTATTGCTGAATGTCCATCAGAATCAATGAAAAGAGATTGTATTTTTCTGTGACTTTTTCTACTATATATATATCGTTCCAGTATTATTTCAGCTAAATCTGGCAATTAAGTCAGAAATATAATAGCAATATGACTGCAGTTATTTGGAAATTGGAGTATTCTTTACTGGAAACTTCTCTTTGTATGTAGGAAGGTCTGCCAGTTTCTTCAGAGTGTCATGATGTAGTTCAATAATAGACTCACAGCTTGTCTTTTCTAAAATACATAGAAATGTAGAATGCATCTAAACCAATCTATAAGAAATGTGTTACATGCAAAATCTGCTAATAAGGCAGAGCTGTAGATAATAAGGTTAATATGGAAATTACTTTATCGCCAGTTTAATAGACTTGTATTTGTCTTTATGCACACAGTATTGAACCCATTTGATTTTCAAAATGCATTCTTTGGAAGGGAAGACTTTGTCATCTTCCCTGCCAGAATTTAATTTTCCCTCCATGCATGCAGAGACTCAAACCTGCTTTTTTGTATGATGCATAGAACTTGTAGGCTCATCCCTAAAGCGAGACCTCTAGAGAATATTTTGAAGCCAGGAGACAGTAAATTAAAATGAGCAATAGAGATACTTCAAAATCTGTCAGAAAATGATAATACGGAAATTAAATTTTTTGCTTTAAATATTACATAATCATAAGCAGGTTTAAACTGCAGTTCAGTTAAAATAACATTTGCCTTAGATGCCCGGTAGTCTAACTATAAAAAACCCTTACAGAGCTATCTCAATTTACTTTGTGTCTTGTGCTTGTTGTAGCTGCAATTTTTACTGCTAAAAGAAAGGCATTCTGCTAATTAGGATGATCTGGGATGCTTTATCAGCACTTCTAGAATCTCTTTGCTCCACTGGAGTTAATCAGCCAAAGTGAAAATATTTCATCTGTGCAAATGTTTTTTTTAAGTGTTGCAAAGTGCCTTTGCATGCAGCTGTGCAGATCAGATAGGAGTTTTGAGAACTTATATATAAAAGCATATAATTTAGATGACATCTAGAACCATGGCAGTAAACCAAACCCATCTCCTCTTTCCTTGCATGCTCAATCCTTCTTTCGGCAGTTGATCAATGAGAAGACTTCCAAACAGTCTGTAAGGCCGTTTTGACATCCAGCTTATAAACATCCACAGGGAAACAATTTCTGTGTCCCTGTTCAGTGAAGAAGAAACTGAAGAAATCCCTGCATTAAATTCCTTCTCAGAGGGATGGGGGTGGGAGGACACATATAAATTGGTCTGCAATAGACCTTGGCTCCTGAGGATGATAATGTAAAAAATATGAAAACAGACTTCTAAAAAAAGAAAATGGTTCTAGAAGGGGTCAGGGAAACTGTATGTCTGTAAACTTTATGTCTTCATCAGGCATAAAACCAAATCTGAAATAATAGAGAATGGGATAAACACATCCTATTTTGAAATATGTAAAGGGAAGTCTTTCTTTAAAGATGTCTTGAAGTTGTCTGAAGGCATCAATAAATAAATGAATGAGGTTGATTTAATTCATTTCCAAAAGCCCTTTGAAAGAGACCTTTGCTCAGGCCTTTTCAGTGAATTGAGTAGCTGGGAGGGAAGATCCAAGAGTGGATAAACTGTTCTTTAAAAGACAAGGAATAGCTTGTAAGAGTAAATGGTGTGTTCTTATATTCAATCTTAAAGAATAGAACAAGTGTGGAAGCATGGAAAATGTCTCTGCCACGGAGAAGTACCTCCATTTGTTTAATCATTGCTCTCAGCTAGTTTAAGAGTAATAGCGTATTGCTATTAAAGCAGTGTAGTATTTTAGGGGTCTGTAATGTATAACCACATGCTGCTATACGGGGGCTGTCACTGATACTGGTGTGAATTTGAGGTAACGTGCTATCTTTTGAGGCATTAGTCAGAATGTATCCCCACAAACCATGTGATTTAGACAAAATTGGTTCATGGTGTCCAACGTGCTTCACACTTCGTCTTTGGAATAGAAAGCCTGATGTGACTAATGACATCTTGGCAGTTTTGAGGGATGGAGAGAAAATGGCACCTTTTGTAGAAAGATTGAATGAGTTGGTGGCAGCAGCATGAAGAGGTTTTCATATTTACTTTGTTCCTTCCTGAATGTAAACCAAATTAAGTATTTTCTTTGTCCTGACTTGCTGACTCTTGATAGCATTTGCCTGACAGCAGAAAACTGAAATTTAGTTTCCTGAGAGTAAATTTTCCTGTTAGATGCCTTCCAGTTAAGAATTAACACACGCTGTTTGGAGATGTCGGTATTATTCAAGATGGTAATCAAGGTCATGAAAAACCCACAACAAACACATATAAGAGTGTCATCATTAAACACTTCATCTCTGAAGACATTCTGGAATCAGTTAAATCCAATTCTGTAGGTCGTCGCTTTTCTTGGATATACAACGTTATTGTTATTTTCCCTTCTGCTGCAAATCATTCTTCGTTAAGTACATGGCCAAACATCACTGTTTCCTAGCACAGGCTGCCAAATTATGAAAAATGAACTTGAGAAAAGTTTGTCATACTCATCAGACAAGCAGAACAAATACTTGAGGAATATTTCCTATTAAAATGTTATCTGGTTCATTATTAATACCGATGGAGAAAAATAGTACCTAAGAAAAACATTCATATATAAATCGTAATTTAATTTAGAGAACTTAAAAAATACTGTGTTGAAATGTCCACTTACTGTGGTCTATCAATTATATTTAAACACAAATTAATTGCTAACAGCTTTTAATGCAGTAGAAAAAAATAGAGTGTATGTTCTTATACTCAAGAATAATCGAGTAATCTGTTCAGGTAATACTAAACTGTCCATTAATTTTAATTTTGTTATACATTGATATCTGAGAGTATGTAGCATATGTGATATGCGGTGCAGTTGCACACAATGTAAACTACAGCGATAAGGGAAGAAACCTGAAAGCATCATTATGGTTTTGAGGGTAATCTCATCTCCAGTTAGACATGCCATTAATGGAGAGCACATATGTGATTATCACTTCATTTATCTGTTTATCCTGCCTTCTTCTGGTAGCTTTTGAACCTATTGATTAATTTCTGTGAAACTTTGCCATAAAGGGAGATGTTTAGCAATATAGCAATATAATATATGAAGAAATTTCAGGAAGACTGGCAGATAATATGAAATAAAGTTAATGAATACTCGTAGATAGTACAGGGGAGGTAGCCTAGTAATACTTCTGCTGAAGGAAAGGAAGGAGAAATCTACTATTACACATTTAACTTGGCGGAGTATTGCTGGTCCTATAATAAATATATTTATATTACAGACTTTAGTTCATTTGGGTTTGTTGTTTTGGGTTTTTTTTAAATTGAAGCAGATCAATTTATTGGAAAAGACTGAGGTTGTCTCAAAAATGAAACATGGGACTATTTCATAGAATCACAGAACATTAGGAGTTGGAAGGGACCTTGAAAGATCATCTAGTCCAACCTCCCTGCCAGAGCAGGATCACCTAGACTGAATCACACAGGAAGTGTTCAGGTGGGTTTCGAATGCCTCCAGAGAAGGAGACTCCACAGCCTCTCTGTGCAGCCTGTGCCAGTGCTCTGTCACCCTCACAGTGAAAAAGTTTCTCCTTACATTCACATGGAACTTCCTGTGCTCCAGCTTGCACCCATTGCCCCTTGTCCTATCGCTGGCCATCACTGAGAAGAGCCTGGCTCCATCCTCCTGACTCTTGCCCTTTACAAACTTATAGCCATTAATGAGGTCACCCCTCAGTCTCCTCCAGGCTAAAGAGACCCAGTTCCTTCAGCCTCTCCTCATAAGGAAAATGTTCCACTCCCTTAATCATCTTGGTGGCCCTGCGCTGGACTCTTTCAAGGATATCTATGCCCTTCCTGAACTGAGGGGCCCAGAACTGGACACAATATTCCAGACGTGGTCTCACCGGGGCAGAGTAGAGGGGGAGAAGGACCTCTCTTGACCTACTAACCAAATGCCTCCTAATACACCCCAGGATGCCATTGGCCTTCTTAACCATGAGGGCACATTGCTGGTTCTTGGTCATCCTGCTGTCCACCAGGACCCCAAGGTCCCTCTCATCTATGCTGCTCTCCTTTCTATGATATATCAAAGACTGTTGTATTACCCCATAGATATTTTATTTTTTAAAGTAAACTGTTTAAATTTTATGATGTTAAATGTTTTGGTTTGTGGGGGTTTTGGTAGGGTGGGGTTTGGGTTTTTTTTGGTTGTTGTTGTTGTTTTTTATATTACTCATTCCTAGAACAGATCCAGGACTTGAATATGAATCCCAGTCATTTTGGGACAACATATTAGTTTTCAAGATGGATTCTGTTTTCAAAATTTAAGTTGAATGCAAAGTTGCTGTTAGTTTTACCTGAACATGTATCTGAATAGGTTTGCGGTTTTTGTTGGGGTTTCTTTGTTGTTTGCTTGTTTCAGTTAATGGTGTGTTCACATGTGTGTGCGCAGTTTTAATAGTGAAGAGCCAAAATGATCCCAGTGGCACATGTGAACAGAAGAGCTCCCCGCAGGAAGGAGGGGGAGTGGGGCTGCTGGCCAGTTCCTTTTGAATGAAGAGAGTATGAGTTCCCCTCTGGCAAAAAATTATTTTAGATTTAAAATATGGAGAGTCATTAATTAGAGTGAATGATATTGATTATGTGCATTACACAGAAGTGATCTAATGGGACCATAACTCTGATTCTTGTTTCTAGTGTATTTTTCCTGGTTTTGATTTGAGAGCTTCCAGTTTATTATTTGTTTTCATCTGTGCTGGCTTATAGATAGGCTCTGTGAATGCACAGAGCTGCATAAAATAAATCCAGTCATTCCACAGAACAGCCTGGAGCTATGAGAAACTTCAGTCTGTAATAATGATAAAAAGAAAAGCACAGCAAATAACATAGATATTACAGAAAAGGAATATCCTGCTGGTGTCCACAGCGCTCTGATTACAAAAGCTACAAAAAGAATTACACATAGAAATTAGAAGACAGTGTCACAACTTCTGGACTTGTAAAATTATATCAATTACCTTTCCACAAAGGGACTTTTTACCAAGTTTACTTTAGCACTGAAAATGTGAAGCAGTTTGCTGACAACTGGAATAATTCAAATACTTTTTTTTGTTGTTGTTTTTGTTGATTCTCAGAAATTTTAGGATGTTGAGCTTTTTTTGGTTTTTACTTTGGTTTGGTTTTAATTGGGTAATTTATTGCAAAACTGCAATTTTTATTTTTTTTTCCTACTTATCTTCCTGAAAAACATTTGAGATTCTCCTTGATACGGACAAAAGGTCTGAGTATACTGGAACTTCCTGTTTCTTCTCTTCATCTGTAGCGTGTTCTTATTGTGGCCTGCATGAGTATTTAAGGATCTTAATACCTTGTCTATTTCATAATATGAACTACAATGTTGCAGTGATGCCTCGGAAAGCCGGAATCAAAACTCAGTAGCCTTGGTGACTATTAAGCAGGTATCCTTCATTGCAGCGCTGGGCACACAGGGGATCGCTCCTCCAAATGTGTGCCCCCATTAAAGCCAAATTTCTCATATTTATACAGATTAATTATACATATTCACTATAATTTCTAAGAAAAGGCAGGGTTATGCAAATTATTTCCAGGAAGTCGTTTACATTAACTCCTCCCAGATAGAGCATGCTCAGTGACACTCAGGGGGTCTTCTGGTGGTCTTCAGGGATGAAGGCTGGACGTCTTCCTCTCTCTCAGCGCATGCTCTTTACGGATTTCTCCATGCTTATCTGGGCTCCCAACACCTGCACCGAGTAGTTAGTTTNCTTTCATGAAACAGCTTATGTGACTACAGCCAAATTCTGCTAAAATTCAAAACTAATCTACTCCTAAAAACACACAAATTTTTACTTCTTTATCTTCAAGGCTGTTACTGTTGCATTGTTATGGTTAAGTTTTGCTCTGCTCTCACAAGCAGCTTACACAGTTACAGTCTTCTCTTAAAGTAGCCTATTCTTAAAACTATGAAAATTCTTATATTAAAGTTGTATTAATTGTCTCTTAAGCTACACCTATACCAATCCACTCAGCATGATCACTTCTCACTGAACCAGCAGTCATTAAAAAGAAAAAAAAAATTACTCTTAATTCCCGAGGAAGTAAGTCTGCAGTTGCCCATACTCTGTTTGTCCTGTACCCAAATTACTTTAATTCATGAACTTTTACCATCAGCTCTGAAACAGAAATAGAAACCCGGAAGAATGCTACAATCCTTTATGAAAGATGAGTTTTCATGACAGAGACTCTAACCTAGTGATCTCACTAAGACAAACACAGGAAAAGGCCAGTTATTACCCTGTGTAACAGCAGCTGGTGGTCTAGGTACGCTTGATCACTAGTTTTAGTGCTATAGCTGTAATAATCCATACTTTTTGAGGAGTTGTAAGTGTAAGGAAGGAAATGAATGGGCAAAAAGATAGAAATCCATAGGAATCCAGACTTCATTAATTTTGCTACTCCCCAAACTGCTTCATTTTGAAACAGTGGTTGCCATATAGGAAAACCATCACCGGTTTTCAATTCTGTCATTCTTCTTGTTATCCATCACATACCTATAGATAGGGCTGACACTGAACTGGATTAAAATGTTGGAATGTTTGACTTTGGACCTCCATAGGTCAAGAAAACAATTCAGCATCATATGACTGGACAGTGGTCCATGGGCAAGAGTACTGCATGGAGGAGCTGGCAAACCTTCTGAACACATCTACTAAGATGATGGTATTTCGCATAGTATATGGTGACCATGTGAATGATTAATTTACGTGGTAGCTTTTCCGTTTCTTTAACTGGACTAGTGGTGGTGTTTCTAGCTGAATTTTGAGTCTTATATCTGTACAGGTTCTAAAGAAGTATAAGCTTACTGACTAGTCATACCACAAACCTTATTGACTAGTCATACCACCCTAGCTTCACTAGTCATACCACAAACGATCAAATGAAGGATCAAATTGAGAGAGAGGCTATTCATCTGTGCAGAGCTAAAGAATTTGCACCTTGATAGTGACAGGAGAATTCTTTTTTCTCTCATTAATTTCCATTCAGATGTTATGAATTACAGCCTTTCTTGCCCACCCCTCAGGTTCCATTTTTCAGCTTTCTTATCCAGAAGAAAAGTGGAACCTAACTATTCAAAAAGTTATTTTCTGAGTTTGCGGGGGGTGTTTGGGGTGGGGAAGTGTGTAGTATAAGTCATGTTCAGTAAGGATTTATACAATATGTAAGAGGAAAGAAATGTGACAAAATGATTCATAAACTAGAGGCTTTCCACATAGGGAAATTCTGTAGACAACTTTGATTTTTATATTCAGTATTTGAACAACAGTTACTAAAATAATAAATTATTTATGCTTCAGTTCAGAATCATCAGCCTTTATGTAATTCTTTTATTTTTAAACAGCATAGGTCTTCTCTACATACACCTTTGTAGGCAGCTTTCATCAGTTGAACCAGGAAGATGCACCATTGCTGTGTAATCTGTATAACATGCTACATCTTTTTGAGCAACTCAGTGAACTTTAGCGCTCTCTTGAGAAATTAGTCATAGCTACTTAACACTGTCTTCATTCGCTTTTAAATACAGTGCATTTTGATAATTAAGCACTAGACATCAGATTACTTTATATTCACTGATACTGAAAAATACACGTGCTCGAATGTGAGAATGTAATTTAGAAAATGCCACATTGCGTGGAAGTGCATACAGTTTTCTGTAGGTTAAGAGATGGGAGAGAGCTCAGGCATGATAATGTTCCTGAAGAGATTAGAGGTCCAAGCTGGTACTCAGAATACCAGGAGATACTTTCCAATGGTATCCTGGTGTTCTTGACATGTTTAGATCAACTTTTTTATATGATTGCATACTGATTAGAGTACTTGCTTAGGAAGGGGGAAGCTCATTTAATTTTTTTTGGACTGAGCAAAACTTTGAACCTGTTCCTTTTAGGAGAATGCCTATGAGACTTTAGAGCAAACCTGGGATGGAGCTCATCTCCAGCTCCTATGTTGAAACTCTACTGCAGTTCTGAAGAAAATGCAAGACTTAGGAGAAGAGAGATAACCAGAAGAAGTATATAGATTGTTTATTTTATTTATTAATGTTAATTGCATTATCCATTGAACAGTCTATCAAAAATATATTTTTCACTCAGTGACATTTCAGTGACAAATACAGAAATAGTCACTCATGCCAGACTATTTCTTGAAAAGAGATTTCTTGAATTTTTTTTTCTTAGTTAATATGTTAATGACACATTTCTGAATGAACTCTCTGCTAGCCAAAAGAATTAATGATGTTTTGAGCACAGTTTCTTTCTACGTATTCACTTACACACGTGTTACATCTACACTGAGCATGGCAATGGATGAGAGATCTGAGTTGTCTTTGAACAGCCTAATTCAGGTACTGGAAGCCAGAACAGAGCTTCATGTGGGTTGAATTACACCATTGAGAATCTGAAAAGCCTCGTTAATTAGCTTCCTTGCCTGTCAGTCACTTGTTTCCATCTATTTTCTCACTTCAGCTAGTTCAGTCATAAAACTGTAATGTGTTTTTCTATGGCTGTGGAGATGATCCTAAATGAAAGCAGCATTATGGCTTGGGGGTCTGCCATTAGTTGCGAAGGCTTTAGGAAAGGTGAACCTTTGCTAGAAGTCAAACACAAGCAAAATATGTAACTGCAGCAACCTTTCATTTCAGGTTACAGTTATATTCTGTTAATTTATTTATATAATTCCCTGACTCTTTTTTTTTTTTCCTTTTTTTTTTAACCCCCTAGATCTTGGCAAATGTCATCATTTTTATCTGCGGAAACTTGGCGGGAGCGTACCACAAACACCTCATGGAACTTGCGCTGCAGCAGACGTATCAGGACACGTGCAACTGCATCAAATCCCGCATCAAGTTAGAATTTGAGAAGAGGCAACAGGTAAAGTCACAGCCATCTCTGGGTCTGGTTTCCTGCTTTCTCACTATCCCCCTCTTCATCGCTATATAATCCAGTTTGCTAATGCAAAACCACTGAATTGCTGAGAGTTGCTTCACAAAATATGCAAAATCTTTTGAACAGGGTTGGCCATGATTTACTCCTGAATATAAGAAGGTATTATGATTATTTGTTTTGCTAGATTAGATACATGTTTTCCTTCATGTGTTCTGTGAAAATATGTTATGGTAAAGAAAGTTGAGAATGCTGTACAGGTTGTGTTTGCGCTCTCTTTTGTTGCCCTCATTGAAAGAGCTCTGAGATGCTCACGTGCACTTTGGGAGTCGTCAGTTCTTCATGCCCAAGACCAATACTGTGAATCACTGTGAGAAGGTATTACTGCACTGTTTTTGAAAAATATTTGAAACTACAATACTGATTAATCATGTGATCACAGTTCTAGGGGTCAGGTATGTTAAGAAGAGCTAGGGGAATTGCATAATGAGACTATCTGTCATTTACTGTAGCAGTGAATAAAAGGCTTCTCTGATTGCTTTATATAGTTCTTTTTCTCTTTGCGAGTTCTGTACAGTGCCTATCATCCTGACAGATAGGTGCTTCATTTAAGAGAATTTGAAATACAAATTAGTTCATCAAGTAGTAAAGAAGATCGGTGTATTTTGCTTTGAAGGTCACCAGACTCAAACTTCTATTAACTGTTAAGGGTCAGAGAAGAGAGCCTTCACCAACACGTTTCTGTTGTCAAGAAAAGTGCATGGGGATGTACATGTCGTGCATCCTACCTGACCTTCACTGTCATGTCTGTCTCACAAATACCTGCAGCCATTTTAAATGAAGGTTTTCAAGACCCATCACCAACAGTTTTCTTGCAGTAAAGGCAAATGTAATGTTGATACCAGGACTTCAACAGGAGGTGTGTGTTCAGAGGCTGAAAGTGCTGCAAAACACTTGAGGAGAATGTTTCACAGTAATGGCAGGCTTTGATGTTTAGATGCAAAATCTGCATAGGGTTCTACTGTGAAAGAGGTTGTGTAAGAGCAGTCATTTATATGTTTCCACTTCTGCCTCCATGAGCTGTGTGCCATGAATCAGTATGCTTTCTAACTGATAGCACGCAATGCACCATTTTACTATCTCTTGAGAGTATGGGTGAAAGTATCTCCTTATTAGTTCTAGTGAGACAGATTGTGAGTGCAGAGCAACGAATGCTGGGTATCTGGGAGCAGTACCAGTCCAGACTGGGCAGTCTCTGGTGACATGGGACTGATGTGAGGGCTTCTAGGCTCATAGTGGCTTTGTAGAAGACGGTTAACAATGTTTTCTGTGCTTAGGCCTCAGCTCTCAGAAGGATGTATGCAGACCTTAATCAAACAGCTCAACTCATAGCAGTCATCCTCTTCTTACATAAATTCCTTTAGCTTTTGTACTCTCAACCCCATATGTCCTTTATCTGGACATATGTACCTCTATCCAAAAAGACAAGGAGATGCACATCCTTGTTATCATGCTTACAAATGATAGGTACTTAAATGTAAAAGGATAAATGAGTATAAATTTGGTTAAGTTGGGTTCCCCCACAGATTGAACATGCTTTTATGTTTGCAAACTTTAGTTCAGAAGTGGATGTACTTTAGTCTGTCTTTTAATACGGCTTGTTTTGCCAAGAAGATTTTAGTATTCAGGGAGCAAGTCAATTATATTGCTGGCTATTTTTGGAGGATTGGGATACACTAAAACAGTAGGAGCAGGTGCATTTAAAAAAAACCCAAACAAACCAACACATTGAGTTTGATCAAAGCTTTTATTAGCCTGTGAAAGGTTGTATCATGACCCTTGATTCTACATCACTTTAACAAGAAAAATTTAATTTACTTCAGTGAGAGGTAACACAAGCTACTTTTATACAAGTGCAGAGCGTAGGTTGTACTTCTAAATGCTTAGGGCTCCAAATCAAATTTGCAAATTTGTCCACATCATGGACATCATGTCTTTTATAATTGTTTTTGAAAGATATATGGTTCATGTTCCAGATTATTCTGTAGATTTCCTCTTATGTTCTTTCAAAGTAGTCTCATACAAATGTAGCCAATTGTTGTTTTTAACTTGGTTTTTTTTGTGAGAATACCATTTTGATTGTATCAACAGATAAGTGTATTGAATTACCACTCAACAATTATGCCAGAGACCTCAAGAGAAACACCAAATGAATTGTTTTCAAGTGAGACCAACGCACATTACTGTCTAGTGAAATAGGGATGTGTATAAACCAAGGTACAAGTCGGACATTCTGTACTCAGACCATCATGTATTTCTGCCAGGGCACATCAAAGGCTGGCCGCTCCCAAAAGGATGGGACACCTCCCAGCAAGGCAGGGGTCTCACCAGATATGGCCCTGTCCCACAAGACAGGGGGAGCTGGGCAAACCAGGTTGCTGGTGGTCAAGGTCAAGCAAGAGTCCAGAAGACCAGCCACGTTTGTGGTGAGGAAGCAGTTCTGAGACCAAGCCAGGAGGTCAGTTCACAGGTCTTCATCAGGTCCAGCAATTGCTAAGCAGTTCCAAGGTGATGCTGGAGAGTCAGTCCAGGAGCCAGGATCAACAGGTTCCACACCCAGCTCCTACGGCACAGCTCCGGCAGAGGCTGAGCTGCAGTGGGGCTCCTAGGCCATGTACAGAGGCTGAGGGTGGAGGCCCAGGTGAGGTTGGTCAGGACCAGTAAGGCCAGCCAGCGCCCCCAGGGCCTCTACACTTTCATATGACTTAGTGCATAAGAGTCATACTTTGCCTTGGCCTGGGTTTGCACTGTACAATGGGTGTATATACCTGCTCAATGTAGATGTTTATGAGTATTATGAACCACACCTTTATGAACTGTGGTTTTGTGGAGCTGTGTTTGATAACACTGGACACTCTGGATTTTATTTCCATTAGTGGACTTTGTTGTGAGCATTGCTTTTAAATTCCTATGGCAAAAGGCAGTATTGTCAACGCCCACTGTGGTGTTTCTTGCACAGCTTTTCTGTCGTTTCTGTGTATGTAGAAGAGAAACATGAAGCTGTTCTGACCTTGATTAATTTGCAGTCTTTTCAAGACATATATATTTAAAATAGCCTCTCATAATGTTATTTGTCTCACTGATACAGCCTGGCTGACAGTTTGTAGGGGTAATGAGTCACTAACACTGAGTGCAAGATTTTAACACTGACAGGCAGTTAGCATAATTGCTCTTCTCTCTTCTGGTGCTTTGCATCATGCAGCATAGGAATATACGCCCAGAAATTCTTACAACATCATGGGGAGGGGTTTGTAAGGTGTTGGTGTTCAGTGGGTTCTCTAAAACGCTGTCTTTGAAAGGAGGCAGTATAATGACGGCTTTAGAAACAACACTCAGGTAGCAGATGAAAATGAATGAGGTTTCAAATCATTGAGTGGGATTTTAATGTTTTTTTCACCGAAACATGGTGAAGCAATACCATTCATTACAGGAACTGAAATATTTCAAATTGGTTTTAAATTAATCTAAAACAAGGAAGCCTCATACGTTTCTGAGACTTGAGGCTGTTAGTAAAGAACAAAAACATTTGAAATAGTTTATTTGGAACTAATATATAAAATAGGGATTCCTTTAAGTTCAATTAATGCATTTTAAAATATAGGCTGCTAATATTTTCATGAACACAGAATAATTTTTTTAAGGCTTCCTCATTTACCTTTTTCCCTCAAACATCTTCAAGGCTAATAAGCAGAAGCAGCAAAAACTAGTTTTGGTCTTTTACATTTTAGTAGCTGTTTTCTACTCCAAGCATGTTTGTACAAATATACATGGGTGAGGTGTCAATCCTTTCTATTAATCTACATGTCATTACCAGAAATAAAGTCTGTTTTAAGGAAGAACTTCAATGCCATGGTCTGCATGGTAGAACATGAGGATAGTGCAAATAGAAACTGGACACAGTCCACTGAAGGCCTCAGGGGTAATTAGGGGACCGGAGCTCATGACAGACAATGACACCCTGAAGTTGGGGTGTTTAGCTTGCAGAAGTAAAGGCTTGCAGAGGGATAGCTAACATCCACCTGCTGTCTGAAAGGAGTTTATAGCGAAGATGTGGTCAGATTTTGTTCAAAGGCATACAGTGAAAGGATGAGAGGCAATGGGCATGAGTTGTGACATGCAAATCCTGGCTGGAAGGAGGTAAACAATCTTCCTCAAGAGAAGGATTAAGCACTGGGAAAGGCTGCCCAGAGACCTGGTGGGATCTGCATGCAGGAAGATTTTTCAAGACTCAACTGGATGGGGTGTTGCACTTCAGCTCTTATTGTGGGCAAAAGGGAACACACTATAAATACAGAGCTCAGAATCTCTTGTTAGTCTAATTAAAGTCTTAACAATCTAATGAAAAAGCAACAATTATTAGTAGTATTTCAGTTACAATAACAGTCACAGCCCACATTTTCTAATTAACACAGAAAAGCATAAATATGGCTAAAACTGTTTTGCAGAAATTCTAGTAAATCCCCTTTTTCTCTGGTCTTATCCTCAGCCTTCTGTAACCACGTAGCCCCACACTGCAGTGCTGCCATTGCCATGTACTTTGTGCTGAATTTGAGGCCTCATGGTTAAGGCTGAATTTTTTTTACCTTCCTGGAGCTTTGTTTTTTACTTAATTGTTACAGTTTTTCTAGTGGCAAGATGGCTATAGCTAATTAATTTTCTTATGGCATGGTACCAGCCATAGTTATCATCTACGTAATAGTAAAGAACAACTGTTCTGTGAAGAATGAGATACTTACAACTGTTACATATTGTAGAAGAATATAGACGTGGCATCGTACCCTTAAGAAGTGGAGACAGAATGCTGTGCAGAGGAATACAGGCATGCAGTGATTAGAGATGGGGCACAGGCTTGATGCCGGAGTCCCCAGGTCTATAGGTAGTTCACCACTGGTCAGTTAAAGAAATGCAGACCTGGTCCTCGACAAAAGTGTTTTCTAGGGAGAACAAAGTTCTAACACACATAAAACATTATATATATATAAAATTTGGAAATAGCATGGATTTGCAGACCAACAAAGAGCAAGGTATAAGTGCATGTTATTGTATATGTGAAAATTACCCCCCAAAAAACCTTGTGGGTTGAGATATAGCCAGTTTAATAGGATTACAAGAGAAGAGAATAATAGTAATTATATAAATATATACATATACACAAAACAAGTGTTGCACAAATGCAATTGCTCATCAAATAAAGGAAAAAAACCCTGATGCTCAGTCTGTTTCTGAGCAACCATCCCACCTCCCAGCTAGCTTTCCCAGTTCTATCTGGAGCATGATGTTATATGGCAGGGAATATCCCTTTGGCCAGCCTGGGCCAGCTATCCCAGCTGTGCTGTCCCAGCTGTGCTCTCCCACCTTCTTGTGCATCTGGCAGGGCATGAGAAGCAGAAAATCCGTCATTTACTGTAGACACTACAACTTCCTAGCAACAACTAAAACCATCAGTGTGTTACCAACATTATTCTCATCCTAAATCAAAAACACAGTTCTGTATTGGATGTGAGAAAGAAAATTAACTCTATCCTGGCTGAAACCAGGACACTACAGCAGAGTGTTGTGAAATACAAGAGTACTCTCATCCCAGGGGGATTGTGCAAGACACAGCTAAGATAATTTTAATTGTCCCAGCACAGGCAAGGCAGCTGATTTCAGGATTTTCTTCATCTGTTTCTGCACACTGTTGTGAAACTTGGCATATTGGCATCTCATGATTTGGAACCTGACAGTTTTGCAGGTTTAGGTGATGTGAATGAAGAAGATCCCCATGGCTATAAGAGTCCACAAAGTTTTTATGGGTGGCAATGTACTTTTTTTTGTATAGATGTGTTATTTATTCAGCAATTCTTGAGAAAGTCCCTCTGCATTAGATTCTAACATATCTTTGAGAATTAAGATATCCATTTTTTAGCTAATCAGGAAAAATCAACTTTTGGGCTATTTTGGGTTCACATTTGTAAAGTGCAATGAAGTTCAGATTGTTCTTATCTGCCTGCAGGATGTTTCCTTAGCAGACTTGTTTGAGATTTTCCACTGGACAAAAATCTGGTATTTTTCATGGGTTCTAAACTTGTGTTTGTTTGGTTTAAAAGGAAAATAATTTGAGCAATATCTTCTTGTTTCCTTTTCAACTTTTTTCATTAAATAAGCTGTGCTTCTGGTGACGATTCAGCTACAAGTATAGAAAAGGTGTTCCATTCTGGATGGGTTATATTTCACAGGTGGCATCCATCTCCAGCAGAGGCAGCCCTTCGTAGTGGGTATTGAAATGTCTTTGCCTTCTTAAATGCAGTGTGGTTTCCCAGAAAGATCTCTTGGCTTTTTCTTTCCTTCCCTTTGGAATAGTCATTGGATTCAGCAGTTTGTACTCAAAGACAGTATTTTCCCATAGGGAACCCAGGCTTCTTCTCTTTAGGCAGCCCCCTTTATATTTGAGGTCCTGGTCTGAATCCCGCTTACTGAAATGAGAAAGACAAACTACTTAGTAGTAAGTAGATATGCTGTGAACTGTGTTATCCTGAAAGACCTTCACAGCCTGTGGACCTTGCTGATTCTCAGAAACATGTTTTATGATCTATTTTGTTTTTCTTTTGAATAAGGAGTCTTTCAGATTTAGAGGAATGTAGTCAATTTGGGGGCAGGTAGGAGGAGATACAGGCGTGCTGATACTGCTGCTGTTAGAACTGAAATGTGCATGTTCAGATTAAGGTATTTGGGCATGTAACCTACAGACTGGTTATGTGCAACAGCTCTCATAGAATATGGACATTGAGGCAAGTAGGTTTTTTGTTAAAAGCATTAAATTTATATATTCTCCCAAATTATCAAATAGCTTTGAGGAAACCTGTGATGTCTCAGCCATGCTACTCAAAATACTCAATATAAAAATATGTTTCTCAGTAAATTGCATTTTAAAATCTGCCAGGAAGTTGGATTGTAAACCATTCAATCTGTGCTACTGTACTAATTTTTAAACCAGACTGTTGAATAACACTAACTTGTATGTTTGTATAAATAAATTATCACGTGAACTGTTGTCCTTATTGTCAACAAATTTCCTCTAATTTAAAAAAAACCCAAACAACGAAAAACTCTGAATGCAGTAGTAAACAAACTCAAAAATTACAACTGCTTTAGTTTTTGAGGTAGCTCTGGTTGAAATGAAGATTTGTGTTGGATTGCAGCTGAAAGTAAATTTGACATCTTGATAAAAATCTGCTTAACCTTTTTAAAATGCTGTAGTGGTGAAAGTAAACACTCTTCCTGAACTTCCTCCTCCTGTATTTCCTTATTTCACTGAAACCTGATGCTTCACTTACAGAGCCACTAATGAATTATTTCCAGCCTCCCCCAGATTTCATGTTTTCTGATGACAGAGATTCAAAAATTAATTAAGAGGGAAAAGTGAGAGATAAAGCAGAAGTCCATAGATTTAGCTATTTACTGTTTTTATAATCACTTCTTACGCATCTACTGAAAACCATTTTGTGAACTTAAATTGTTCCTTTTAAAAACAGGGATTTGTGTATAACTACAGCAGATTTTTGTGAGCAGAAGCAGAATTGTAGAGGAGCCCCTACTAGGTCTGTTTTCAAAATATAATTTATAGAAGGCTTTATTGCTACTTCAGAATGTTTTTTATAAAATACAGAAGAGGTCTCAAACATGAAGAGATTATTTAATCCTTTTCCTTGCTCAGTGGCAAGACCGAGTATACTTGAAACATCGTCAATAGATGTTCAACTTCAAATTCTTGAGCTTCTTCATCTTTCCTAGACAATCTGTTCCCCTCAACTTTTATCTTTGGGGAATATTTTCCCTGTTGCCCAACTTAAATATCCCCCAATGCAATCTAGGCCTGTGAATGCATCTCACAGTCGATGTAAATAAGATTTATTCCTTTCCTCTTTATTGCAGCCATCCATGTACCTGAAGGCTATTGCCTCCTCTCCCCTCAGTTGTCCCTTTAATATCTCGAACAAGCCCAGTTTCTTCCACTGTGGCTTGTAGCCCATGTTTTCTAGACCTCTGATACTTTGTGTTGCTATACCTTGTCCAGTTGATCCAGGTGATGTTCTGTAATGTTACAACACTTTGGCAGCATTATGGTTCTTGTTAAGTTCAATTTGACATTTCACAGGACCTTGGAACATAATGTGCTATTGCCCTTTCCCCTGTGAATTGCCCAAAGTTTATTTAAAAATCAAATTACTGGAAGTCAGATAGAATCAGCAATTAAATGTGTCCTGTTTCCTACCAGTGCTGGACTGGAACTGTCTTCACTGTTTAGATGATCTCTCACTGCTCCATTCAGCACAGCATTTTCCTTCCTTTCAGAGTATAGCTACATAAATTGCCATGCACTTGATTGAAATACAGAAGATCTTTATTCAAGGACAAGTTATTTTTGCTTATTTGCTGTAACCAAAATATAATAGCAATATATAGTATTTATCTTTTTCCTCCTATAATGAGAAAATCTCTCCTGGCAGTTTAGATCACTGCAGTTTAAAATGCCTTCATGTTTTAAATATTTTTAATACAATTCAGCTGTGCTACCCTGATCTAAGAAAAAAAAAGAAAAAGGACTGTAATGTTGATGTCCTTTGATCCCTGAAAACTTGAACACTGGAATTGCAACAACATATATTGTCTCAACCTTTTGGTAAGCTTAGATGGTTCCCTCTTAACATGAGGTACAGCTTTTTTTGCCACTGCTTGCATTTGAAGGCTCCTTCATAGTCTTACCCTTTCGCCTGTGTAAGAAATCTACTTCCAGCTAACATACACTTGTGGCTGGTATGCATTTTAATAAATTAACTGCTGCCTTTGTCCCACACTGTTATTTATATCAAGTGCTTTGGATTTCCTCTTTACTCAAGAAGCAGTGAGATCTGATGGTACAAAGAATCACAGCTGACGTTTTCCAGATTCATCACCTTGAATACCCAAGAAACCATCCTGTAAATAGCTTCATCAAGAAGCATTCCTTTTCCTCTGTCATTTGTGTTTGTGGCATCCTTAGTCTTTGTCAGGGATCTCAAAATTGATTTTAAACTCTTAAACATCATTCTATTCCCTTCTTTCATGTTTCTCTCTGCCTATAAATTGGTAGCTTCTTCCATGCCTCTTTTCATCCCTTCTGATATCTCTTCTACATTTCTCATATCTATCTAATCTATTTTAAAGTACATTCTTTTCTGTAAAATATTTCAGTGAGATCTTTCCCTCTGCAAAATCCAGGACCAGTTTACTCTTCGAGAAGATACCAGTTTCACTCCTACTACAAATTCCTTTTGTGTGATTAGTCAGATGATTGCTTGTAAATATTTGTGTCTGATATGCTGGCCCCATTCAAACTTTATTCACCTTCCTGATCCCAACTCCCCATTTTTTTAGATGGCCATTGATGGCATTTCTATAAACC